>JAANDH010000774.1:0-140850 GCA_011799765.1 Nymphaea thermarum | reverse complement strand
ACATAGACAAGTTTTGCAAAAAGAGAGGGGAGAGAGAGTACCCTGAGATTGAACAAAGTTACAAGTGAAGCAGGCAGTCCTCGTCCTGTTCTTCTTCTCCCTCTCCTTCCTCTTATGTGACGAGGAGGACGCAGTCTTCAGGTCTCGACGGTGGAGGCAGTCTTCACTCTTCACTCTTCAGGTCTCGACGGTGGAGGCAGTCTTCACTCTTCACTCTGGAAGAAAAGAACTCAGCCGAACATAACAGGAAGGGTTCTTGCGAAGCATCGAGAGAAACCCTAAGTTCAGTAATTAAGTTGATTTTTTTAAAAAAAAAAACTCTATCGGGCTCTCGGGCCGCCGACGGGCACAGCGCCGAGCCCGGCCCGTTAACTACCGGGCTCGGCCCGGCCCGGTAGTTAACGGGCCGAAGACATTGTTGTCAAGGCCCGGGCCCGGGCCCGAGTCGGGCCGGGTACCGGGTACCCAGCGGCGGCCCGGCCCGGTGCCCAGGCTTAACGGGGAGGCACTTCAACCGTAGGCATCAACTCATGCAGCCATCCTCTCCATTAGCCCAAAGCTTGGTCCTACACCTCAACTCTCTAGCCAATCGCCTACACCAAGGCACACTTGAGGTAGGCGTCTTCAACTTGACTCCAACCGACTTCAAGGCAGCAGCTCGGTTCAGCTTAGGCACCCCCATTCAATCAGTGTGTCACAGCGCAGCTGGGTCCAGCCTTGGTGTTTCTACTCAAAGCGACTCAGTCAAGTCGCTCCCCATCTTAGGCATTTCAGCCTAGCCAACCACTTGCTCTCAAAGTGTATTCAAATCGGACTCCACAAGGCAGTTTATTCAGCTCATCAGCTGCCCTCCGTTTGAGTTGGTTCTAGCCACAACATTCAGCCCGACTCAACACCCTGTTCCATTCCGTTTTGGACAGCAATCCAAGCTCAACTTTACCTCAAGATTTTCAGCAAATCAGGTCAGTAACCTCTCTATCTTGCATGAAAATTAATTATATTGACATGTCATGTATAATTTTTGCAAAAAAGGATGAGGATCAGACCTCATTTAGCAGCTACAAAGTGGCTGGCTGCTAACAGGGGCAGAACGATTCCACCATGGCCTGCTCTACAGCAGCCTTCGTGATGGTCGACCCCTCTTCCTACCATGTTAAAAACTAAGGTTTGAATACCTTTGGCTTTTTAACATCATAACACTCAAAGCAGCGGGTTCTATTTCCTCCAGACTTGTCCATAAAATTAGGCTCTCCCGAGAAATATAAAGACTTGAAGCTTGTTCCCTGAGATTATAAGATCTTTTTCATGGAGGGCGGCCAGCCATGACAAATTAAATAATTAAATACATTTTACTAAAACTTTTTATGCCTACTAGAGGAGTCATTTTCACCTTGCAGAGGTGAAAACTAATTGAAGCGAGGCACATTATTGATCACTTAATTCAAGAATGCCACATACATGTCTATTTTTTAAAAAATTATGTTATACTTATCTTAACTTTTTTGTTTTAATAAAAAAATAACCAAATCAAATACTCCATAGTATCCACCTAAAAAATTCATGATATGGGTTCTCTGCAATACTTATTTTTAAGCATTGTTTCAAATTAGAAAGAAAAAAATAACTTTTAGGGCTTGATGGCTTTGAATAAAGAAAAAAAAAAAAAAGGTTTCAATTTTCTTATCATCATGCACAACCTTATTTTCCAATAATAGTTAAGTTTAAGTTAAAAGTGATGAGTTTTCCATTATACATATATATATATATATATATATATATATATATATATATATATATATATATATATATATATATATATATATATATATATATATATATATTATAAAGAAATCATTATCATGTAGCGGTTTTAACCATCATAATGGTCATGTAGCTTCCCATTTTACACACACACACACACACACACACACACACACACATATATATATATATATATGTAATATAATTTTTTTGCTTTATAATGGATGATAATAATTGCTTTATAATGGATATATTTATAAAGCAATCATTATCATGTAGCGGTTTTAACCATCATAATGGTCATGTAGCTTCCCATTATATATATATATATATATATATATATATATATATATATATATATATATATATATATATATATATATATATATATATTATAAAGCAATCATTATCATGTAGCAGTTTTAACCATCATAATGGTCATTTTGCTTCCCATTATATATATATATATATAAGGACTAAGACGCTAACATTATAAAGCCATCATTTGTCATATGTTCTATCGTCTTTTGTGAAGCTTGAATATGAGGACGTACGACACTCTGAACATATTTCTCCTTTAAAAAGGCAGTTTGCATCTGTGTTTGCTGGTTTTGTGTTTAATCAAAGAATAGGAAAGCAAGATAGTTTCCAGCATTGACCGGGACACATATATATCAGTTTCCAGCTTTACGAAGGTTCGTTTCAATGGTATCAAAACATGGTTCAACACTCAAACCTATAGCTCCACAAAAGTAGAAGGTGTGTTTCAAGGAAGGTGGATTGTAACATCTCACTTTAAAAAGTTTGATACGGTATCTAACATTGCGAGAAAACTCAAGAAACTCATAAAAGTTGTTGTTAAAGTAGTCAGTCATCCTGATGTCTAACCTTTTTCGAGCTAAAAGCAAAACTACTAAGAACCAAGTTGAGATTCATCAAACCACAGGGCCATTTTGAAAAGGATTGATATGAGAGTAGACTAGGTCATTATATAATCAGGTGCCAGTGCATCCCAATACAAACTTGAACTTGCTAAACAAGCTTCAATGGAAATAACATCAAAAGGCAGGGTTGAAATTCGACAAAACAATGTAGCACACAATTCCTAAAGGCAGCATTCTTCGGCTTTGATCAATCCCCTTTACTTGAAAGACATCTTTTCCAGCCCAGCCGCTGTGAAAAGTTAGCGTTCAAATATTCTTCACACCTTCTAGCAGCCAAAGAATTTAAACTTCGCTGTTAAGTTGTTCTTGAGGCATCTATTCCACCAACCAAGAATGGATTCTTCTTAAAGTACAAAAGGCCGCCAACCACCCTCAATATTTTGTTTCAATTTTAAGAAAGGTAAAGAAAAAGTGAGATCCATTTTTCCATTCATGGTCTGGTAGATTGGTTTTGAAGATGTGCCCTTGTAAATTTATGAAGGCATCAAACATTACTTGGGTTAGACAAATGGTCTTAATTTATTAGTGATATTTTACACGGCGCCCGTGCTATATCCAATTTTTAGATGAATAGAAAGAGTATTTTATCTTACCACCTAACAAGAGGGGCGAAGTGCCTCCCCCCACATGATTGCTGCCAATCTCTAAGTCTGCAGATTTACACAAAGAATGTTTTTGGGTGTGTACCATATGTGTAAATATATGTGTAAATGCTTCCGACAAAAAAAATTTAATACATGGTACCTTCTTATAAAGATGAAAATGAAAATATATAAAAAAAATAAAGTGCCCGTGACACAGTGATGTAGTGGCTTTAACAACGTAAATAGTGTGTATTCGACCCCGAATGATGGGGATGCCAGTAGATTCGATCCCAATTGGATGTATGGTCAATTATTCTTGTTTTGTCAAATGTTCTTATATATTTGGATCATATCCGAATCTGATTTTTAATCTCATGTTATAATGCAGAAATAAGATCTTAATAGTCAATAATATCCTTTTATGCTTATAAAACTCATTTTTGTGTTGTTTTCCAAAGTGTAAAACATGAAGATTAATAAAGTTTCAGGAAAAATAAGGACAGGTCCTATATACACACACACACACACACACACTTTGTTAACTTTATTTATTTTTCATATTGATACTGACCAAGACCCATTTTGTATAGGATCTGTAAGTTTACTGAAATAGTTTTTCGTTCAAGTTACCAAATAAGAGCATCATTCACACTAAAGTTGAGATTGGAAGCAAGCCAATGTAATTAAACACATTACACAGACTGCGTGCATACATGTGTGTGTGTGTGTGCAAAGGAGAGAGAGACAGAGAACTAAATTTAATGTATTGTTGTGCTCAATTTATTATATTATGATACATAACATCATAAGTAGGATTTGATTAATGGGCACCAACATGGCTGATAGAGTGGAAAATAACGACTCGTGGTTTGCTTAGGCAGTCTGGATGGGATCGGCAATGAAGAGAGAAAACTCGGTCCATGGACTCATGCTCCAAAATACTGACCCCATCTTCATAGTCATACATGCACTGGAAAACCCTCACAATGTTGAGAGCCATGTTCATGAAGGAACAAGAGAAGACAGTCTGTTGCTGCTACTGCTGAGCCGAGAGTAGCTCCCCGTTCAGCTTCCTCCATGCATCCCTTAGCAAGTTCCTTATATGTTGTTGTGTTTGCTCCTCTGCTACCCTTGCCTTATTCTGTTAATGATAAGGTTGAAAGACAACCATGTTAGAGAGATTCACGGAAAGAATCCCAACAAGATCAATTAAAATTAATGGTAAAGGAAAAAGAAAATCTTTCCACAAAAATCAGATTTAGTTTCCTATGTTTATCGTTGTCAATATTATAGTGTTAACGATAAGGTTGAAAGACAACCGTTTTAGAAAACTTCAAGGAAAGAATCTCAGCAAGATCAATCAAAATTAATGATAAAGGAAAAAGAAAATCTTTTCACAAAAATTAGATTTAGTTTTCCATGTTTATCATTTCCAAGATTATAGAAACTTCAACTATTTAAGCTCGTTCTGTGAGTTGTGTAACCAAGGCTCATGGTAGCCTTCCATGGTGAAAAACCATGCACATTTAATTAAAAGGATCATTTCGTTGCTGGTTTTTATTTGTTTTGCTTCTTCTTTATTCTTTAACTTGGTATCAGAGCAGGATGTTTGACGAAGAAGAATGAAACCCATAGGTGGCATGCAGATGACCAAATACATTGTTGTCTTCTCCATCAAGGAGAAGACTCGATCCTATGAAAAAAATCTTGAGGAATCAAACTTGGGTTTTCTGAATCGCTGTCAAAGCATGATCTAGCTTCACAAAAAATTTTATGAAGCATATTTGGGCTCATCGAATCACTGCCAAAGATATGGCATGATCACCTTTTACAAAGTTCTGCAATAAACTTGGAGTTTTAGATCTAACGTCTAGTTTGATGGAGGATGTTGATGACAAGGTTGAAAGGCAACCGTTCTAGAGAAATTCAAGGAAAGAATCTCAGTATGATCAATCAAAATTAATGATAAAAGAAAAAGAAAATCTTTTCACAAAAATGAGATTTAGTTTCTCATGTTTATTGTCTCCAAGATTATAGGAACTTCTACTATCTAAGCCCGTTCTATGCATTTTGTAACCAAGGCTCATGGTGGTCTTTTATGTTGAAAAGTCATCCATGTTTAATGAAAAGACATTAAACTCACATGTACAACCCACGATTTAAGACATCAGTAGTTCACAATCCATTGAAACTTGGAGGGTTACAAATTTACCATTGTATTTCTTAAAATATTATTCAAAGCATAATGTTTCATAAAAAACAATTCCAATAAATCTATTTATGCTTCACATTGTAAAAAAAATGTATTTTAAACATTGCATACAAATGCATGTGAGTACTTAAGGGGGTATTAATAAGAAAAATTTGCATTTTTAAAACACATGTTTTAAAAATTCATGTTGTTGTTAAAAATATATATATGTGCAATATGAATATAATTTATAAGTCTAACAATCAAATGGTGGACATAGTCAAGTTATATTTCTTCAAGTAAGATCATGTGTATTACTAAAACATGTGTTTCAAGAATAAATGTTGTTTTTTTTTATCAAACACTACTTAAAGAGCACAATTAACCCCAGTGGATGAACGAAGGTTGTTTTCTGTGAGAGAAATAAAGCACATTCGGAAACAAACACAAAGGCGTGTGTTTGGAAAAGAAGAAGGGAAAAAGCACAAGTAACGAAAGAGATGGCTGCTGTCCAGGAACCAATCCATTTGTGAAACAAAACAGTGGCGTTTGGAACGGGATGACGGTCTAGCGTGGCAATCTGGGTGTTGGGAAATGGACCAATCAGGGTGGAGGAATTGGAAGCACACAGATTCTGTGCTTGCTTTCGCCTTTTCCCTCTCCACCAAGGAGTCTTTGGAAAACAAACCTCCTCGGCGTCAGTTGTACATAATGAGTGAGTCGAACTTAAACTGAGGCTAAGGCGGTTGTTTTCCGAAGACTCCTTGGTGGGGAGGAGAAAGGCGAAAGAAAGCACAGAATCTGTGTGCCTCCAATTCCTCCACCTTGATTGGTCCATTTCCCAACACCCAAATTGCCACGCTGGACCGTCGTCCCGTTCCAAATGCCACTATTTTGTTTCACAAATGGATCGGTTCCTGGACAGCAGCCATCTCTTTCTTTACTTATGTTTTTTCTCTTCTTCTTTTCCAAACACATGCCCTTGTGTTTGTTCCCGAATGTGCTTTCTTTCTCTCACAGAAAACAACCTTCATTCGTCCACTTGGGTTAAGGTTTTCTCCTTCATTCTCCTCACGAAGAGATCACGAGATAGTGATGTTGGGCTTCAAAGCAAGGAGAGCTCTAGGACTTGTCTGCGGCAACAAGATTCTTTCTTCAACTTATCAAATGTTAGCTCCTTCAACAAAAAATCTCTGCTTGCAGCAATGTCATGAAGCTTCAAATCAAGGTTAATAAGCAGTCCAAGAAGATCCTTGATGCCTACTTCAATACATTTGGGTATGAATCTACCATTGTGTCATTCACCCTCTAATATATCTGCTCTTGAAAAACGGATAATTATCTGGGCTTGATGGATGTCTTTGCTGTAGGCATTGGTTTATTCTGTGTATTGGTCAATCGTTTGTGTCAAATTTCTTCCTTTTCGCTTTTTGTCGTTCAAATTTCAAATTCCTTTCTCTAGTTTCTCTAGTTTGTCCTAGAAATTGGAATATGACCATCTATTGTTGATTGAAGGGCACTTTTTTTATTGAATTGGAGATATATTTTTCCCAAAAAAATATGAGTTTCATTCCCAAGTTGTCCATTAATGTTATTGTGTCTGTCGGTTTCAATAACAAACGCTTATGTAAAGACAAACTTCAACAATACCTTTACTCCATCTTGTAGAGATGAAAATGATGCTCAGGTTACAAGCGAACTTGTGACAACATCAAATGCTCATCATGTACCTTCTGCAATCTTTCAAACAACAAGCAAATTCCATTTCGGGTATCAAACCAATGATGGTGTGGTGGAAAAAACTAAAAATGTCGAGATAGACAAAGCAATCATACGCAAGAACACTTGAATTCAGCCATTCAACAAAAGTACAGTAACGGTTATTCAGATTTTGGTTTAGTTAAAACTAAAAGGAAAAGTAGGAGGAGTAGCAATCAGTGTAGAATGCAACATGTTTGTCTGTTCACACAGCTCAGAATAATATCTACTTGTATCAAGAAGGAGTCCATCTTAAGTATGAGTGACTTCTTTACAGAGGAAATGAACGAGGAGCCCCAAGTCCTTTGCAAATTCACTGCCTAGTCAATAATGTCCCGGCCACCTGAGTTGGAGAGTGGTAGGACGGTGGGCACCTAGGCTGGCCTGTATCAGAGAGGGTGTTTGTTCAACATGATATTATGTTTCTGAACTTTTCTTAACTCAAGCAAAGCCCTTCCAAATGATAAGCCTAGAGACAAAATCTCTCAAAAAATTACTCAAATGGTGCCAAACACAAGTCTGAATTCCTTAGTGCTCGGCAAACAAATTATTCTGCAAATATAGAAGATAGTGCTCGGTTCACTCTAAGTTTTAGACGACATTTCCATGCATGGCAGGGTCATTTCTGTAGCTTATAGAGAAATAAGAGGACTCAAAGCTCTTAGGCTCCCGATGTGGCTTACCTTCATCCAAAAATTGACTGTCTTGGCCTCGACTCCATGGACGCCATGCATGATATCCGTGAAAGCCTTCAATGGGGTCAATTCGTCCACCCAGACACCACTTGCCGACGACAGTGCCAGCCCTCCAAGCCTACTTCCGTCAGCGAGAATGAAGGGAACCATGTGGGCAGAGAACGAGTTGAGCACGTCTTTGGTTTGCATCCTCAGGAACGAGAGAAGCTGATCAGTTGTCTGTCCTGTTGATCCAGCAGCCACCATGGAAAAGGTGAGGTGGAGGGTGAGAAGGTTGAACACAAGGTTGACTTGCCTCGCTTGGCTCAGGGTGATGCGACTTGCCAGAAGCAAGCTTCACTAGTTCTGTTTCTGGATCGAGTTGCGGATATCCATCAGCGCATTTTCCTCTTCTTCTCCTTCTCAGCAGCAATGAAGAATTGCACAGAAGGAGGGAAACGGTGGGCTCTGTTCAAAAGAACTTCCATCTTATAATGCTTGGTGGTCCATCCTGTAAGTTAATGTGAAAAGTGGTGATCGTGTGAACGTGTCGTCAAGTGGTGATAAGGGGTTTTGTGTAGTTAAGTTGTTTCTTTTCTTTAGCCATACGAGTAGGACTTAGTGCTTACGTGTCCACAAAATGAGGTTGCTTTTGGCAAGTGACATTAATGGGTAGTCTTTATGTTTTGTTCTTTAAATATTTGTTACATGTGTGTAATCACTAAGGAAAAAGAAAAATAGCATTGAGTTCTTTTCCAGCTTTATCTTAGCGTGCCTTTCTTTAGTGATTTTTGTGTGGAAGTTAGAAATATTTCCTTCAATCTTGGTATCAGACCCAAGTTGCGTGGGCATCTCAAGTTTTGTGGAGCATTGCAGAAGCTAGGAACTCCAAACTGCGTGATATTGGTAAGAGTTATTTTTTTTGAAAGCTGGTGTGGCTAATTCAAATACTCTCAATGTATCCTAATCCTTAGTGCCTATTTTTAATGGTGAGAACTATGAGTTTTGAAGTATTAAAATGAAGACTTACTTCATTTCACAAGACCTTTGGGAGTTGGTTGAAAATGGTTATGTAGAAGCTGAATGATCAAAGGCAGCAGGAAAGTCAATAGAGAAAATCGATGTTAAGGAATCTCAGAAGAAAGATACAAAGGCACTTTCAGTATTGCAGCAGGCTGTGTGAGAGATTGTCTTCTCAACTATTGCTGGTGCAGAGAAGTCAAGTGAAGTGTGGCTATTCCTCAAACAAAAATTTCATGGAGATAAGAAGATTACTACAGTTAAGCTTCAAACCTTAAGAAGAGGGTTCGAAACATTTTGCATGAAAACTGGTGAGTCCGTTCAAAATTATTTTTCTAGACTCTCTACTATTGTAAATCAAATGAAGAGTTGCGGAGAAGCCATAACCGAGCAAAAAGTGGTTGAAAAGGTGTTAAGAAATTTTTCTTCTAAATTTGATCATGTTGTCACTGCAATAGAAGAATTCAAAGATTTGTCTATTTATTCTAGTGATGAGCTAATGGGGTCTCTTTTAGCACATGAGAAATGCATGAACAGGTCAGCAGAAAAAGGAATAGAACAGGTTTTTTCAAACAAAGATAGAGTTTTCAATAGAGAAGAATGGAAGCAATGATCAAAGAAATGAAGGAATGAGTCAAGGACGAGGAGGCTATAGAGGAGCCACCCGTTGCTATGGAAGAGGAAATACAAACCATAGAAAAGAATGACACATGGGACCTCTCTAATTTGCCGTTGGGAAAGAAACCAATTGGAGTAAAATGGGTCTATAAGGTCAAGTATGATGCTAAAGGTAATGTGAAAAAATATAAAGCAAGTCTGGTTGCTAGAGGTTTTGTGCAAGAATTGATTTTACTGAGACATTTTCACCTGTTGCAACATTTGAAAGAATGGTTTTTTCTATTGCTGCTCAAATTAAATGAAAAGTCTTTCAGTTTGAAGTCAAATCTACATTACTAAATGGCTATTTGAATGAAGAGGTGTATGTTGATCAACCACCTGTATTTAAAATTAAGGGAAAAGAAGACAGTTTATAAACTTAAAAAGGCATTATACGGGTTTAAACAAGCTCCTCGTGCATGGTATAGTCGTCTTGATAAATTTCTTCATCAAAGTGGCTTTCAAAGAAGTAATAGTGAGCCAACTCTTTATGTCAAAGTGAATGAAAATCATTTACTTATAGTAAGTGTTTATGTGGATGACATTATCTATACTGGCACTTCTTCTAGTCTTATTGCAGAATTTAAAAACTGTATGAAGAGGGAGTTCGAAATGTCTGATTTGAGATTGTTGCATTACTGTTTTGGTCTTTAAGTAGTACAAAGTGATGAAGGAATCTTTATATCGCAAGGAAAATATGCTTTGGATACTTTAAAAAAAATTAAAATGATGAATAGTAATGGTTGTGCAACTCCCATGAACACCAAAGAAAAGTTGAATGCAGATGATAGAATGGCAAAAGTGAATGAAAAATATTTTAGAAGCATGGTTGGTGCATTGATGTACTTAACACATACCAGACCAGACATTGTATTTTCAGTAAGTTTGATATCAAGGTTCATGCAAGATCCATCAGTGCAACATCTTGGAGCAGCAAAAAGAATTCTTCATTACATTGAATATACAATCAACTATGGAATTTTGTATAAACTTGTTACTAACTTTGGTTTAATTGGATATACAGATAGTGATTGGGCAGGTTTTGTTGATGATCGGAAAAGTATAAGTGGTTTTGTATTTGGATTTGGTTCAAGTGTTGTGTCGTGGTGCTCAAAGAAACAAAGTTCAACAACTCTATCCTCTTCGAAAGCTGAATACATTGCTGCTACTGCTTCTGCATGTCAAGCAATATGGATGAGACGTGTTTTAGAAGATCTTCGACTGAAGCAAGAGAATCCAACTCAGTTATACTGTGATAACAGATCCACTATTTTCATGGCAAAAAATCCTTCATTTCATGGAAGGACTAAACATATAGAGTTACGTTATCACTTTATTAGAGAAGTGACTGAGAAAGAAGAAATTGAGCTGAAGCAATGTTTCACAAAAGAGCAAGTTGAGGATGGTTTTACAAAAGCATTACCACCATCAAAATTTTTCAATTTTCGAGAAGCCATTGGCGTACAAGATTTTTCACATTAAGGGGGAGAAATGTTAGTTAATGTGAACGTGTGGTCAAGCATGTGAAAAGTGGTGATCGTGTGAATATGTGGTCAAGTGGTGATGGGGGGTTTTGTGTGGTTAAGTTGTTTCTTTTTTTTAGCCATAAGAATAGGACTTAGTGGTTGTGTGTCCACAAAATGAGGTTGCTTTTGGCAAGTGGCATTAGTTGGTAGTATTTCCTTTTTGTTTTGTTCTTTAAATATTTGTTATATGTGTGTAATCACTAAGGTAGCGTTTGATAAACAAGAAATTTGAAATAGGAAATATGTTTCTGGAAATAAAATTCCAGAAACAATGAAATGGAAATATTATTCCGTCATTTCCAAAATGGCCTTGTGTTTGATAACAGATGGGAAGGAGAAGAGGGGGAGGAAGAAGACGGAAAGGAGAAGAGGGGAAGATGAGAAGAAGGGAAGATGGCACGAGGGGAAGAAGGGGAGGGAAAAAAGGGAAGGAGGGGAGTAGGGCACGAAGAAGGGGAAGGAGGGAAGATGGCACGANCTCCTCACCGTCTTCCTCCTCCCCCTCTTCTCCTTCCCTCCTCACCGTGCCTTCCCCCCTTCTTCCTCCTCCCCCTCTTCTCCTTCCCTCCTCACCGTGCCCACTTCCCCTCTTTTCCTTCCCTTCTTCCTCCTCCCTCCCTCCTTCCCTTCTTCCTCCTTCCTTCCTTCTCCCTTCTTCTCTTCTTCTTCCTCTTCCCTCCTTCCATTTTCCTCCTCCTCCCTGGCTCTTCTTCCTCCCCAACGGTAAAAAAAATAAAACCGGAAATATTATTCCAGCTCTCAGCTGGAATAATATTTCTGGAATTATTATTCCGATTTGAGTCCAACGGTAAAAAAAAAAAATTCCATCAAACATGGAACTGGAAAAATTTTTAAAAATTTGAATTATTATTCTTGTGCTACAGTATTATTCTTGTGTATCAAACCCTACCTAAGGAAAAAGAAAAATAGTATTGAGTTCTTTTCCAGCTTTATCTTAACGTGCCTTTCTTTAGTGATTTTTGTGTGGAAGTTAGAAATACTTCCTTCACATCCAGCATGACGTGTTATGATTCTGCGAGAAGGATGCAAACACAGTTGTATTTATTAATCGTCGCGTCCATCCAACACAACGCATTTGCACTAACCCATTTTGCTTGGTTGCCAAGTTCAAGCTGACACAGTATTTCAATCAAGCTCTGCTTTGGCACAGCTTTTTTCGAATTTTTCACACGCCAAATGCTTTTTTAACAATTGCTAAAGAAGGGCTTATTGCCAAGAGCTGAAGACCTGCATCTCATCCTTCATTTCACTGTTTTGTTACCTGCAGAGTATATTATTGTTAATTAGAAACTGGTTTTCTCCATTAACAGCAGGCATGACAAAGAGACCAGAGAGATGAAGCTTAAGCAACCAGAAGAGGATTGCGTACATGACCAACAAAAAGCAGGGTCCCCTTTGGTTCCTCCCATATCAGAAACAGAGATGGATGATCAGCTACAAAGCCTACAAGGAGATTCTGGCATGACTATGGAACAACTGGTCATTACCATAGTAGCAGCTACAGAAGCAGCTGCAGTTCCTTCTTCGTTGAGCTCAATAAAGGATTTATGGAAAATTTTGAGCACGTCAGGTTCATTGCCCAAAGGGCAAATAGGCCATCTTCAGTTAGTTCAGCTTCTGGAGAAAAAAGGTCTAATAAATAACCTTTGTTGCATTCTGGATAATATATATGATTGGAGGATATTCTAATTCCCTGTTAAAATCATAAGTCACAAAAAAATGCATTTTTTTTTCAAGAGACACATGGGCGGTAAATACGTGAGCCGTTTAAAACTAAAAAAAAGTAATAATTTTTGAAAAAATGCAAAAAAACGATCTATGATATGAGACTATAAAAAAAAACACTTTAAGTCGTATGATACATATAACACAGTCGACAAGCATTCAAAATAATAATATTGAACGACGAAATGACAGCAGCACCGAACCGGCTGGTGAATCAAATCGATCCACCACCATTTTCAGTTTTATGAGTCATTTCAATCAGGCTCATTTTGAGTATAACGATATGGTATACAAATTTTATATTTTCAAAAATGATAAAATAAAAAAAAAACATTAATAGTATTATAATCTACAAAAACCTCAAAATCAAAATTAAAGGGAAAATGGAGGAAAACATAAAATCTTATTGAAAGGGAAATATTAAAAAAAATTAAAAATTAAAGAAAAAATTAAGTTTAAAAATATAATTTTAAAAATTTTAAAATGTAGTCGTACCCTGGCACCGGTACTTGGGGAAAACTGGCGTGTCACATAGGTTTATCACAAAAAAAAAATCTCATTAATCCTTTTTAAAAAAAAAAACATTCAAGAGTCACATAATTTTATCACAAAAAAAACTCATTAATCCCTTAAAAAAAAAAAAAACTTTCAAAGAGTTCATGGCATAAATCCAAAGAGTGAATCAAAAGAAAATTTCCACTTTATTTGAGGCATTCAAAAAACACATAAACAACTACGGATAGTAAGACATAAAAATCTTAAACTGGTTGATATCAAAAAATTAAAGTATGTTTTTTAATTTTTTTAATAAAGTAAGAAGAATTTTCAACAAAAAATAGCAAAGAACAACTTTTATTTAAGCAAACATACTCATATGTTAAAACATACTCTGAAAAATTTAGAAAATAAGGAAAAAAACATGCATGTTCTTACGCTCAAAGGAAAAACTTAAAGCATAACGTGCTCTTCAATTAAAAATGCTAAAAAATAAATGAGAAAAAAAAATTGTTCTCATGTTGTAGATATATAAAAGATTGAACAACTTTTATTAAAGGTCCATTGTGGTCTAAAGAAAAGCAAAAAAAACCATCTAACATTATAAAGCAATAAATGAAATTAGTATAAAAAACTCATATTATCAACAAAATATCCTAACAACACTTTTAAAACCAAAAAACTTTCAAAGAGTTCATGACATCATTGTAAGTGAATATCATAAACTCATTAAAAAAATCTAAGTCTATTTTGGACGCTAAAAAAAAAACAAAACAACCATGTGATATAAAATTTACAAACATTTAAAATTTTTAACAGTAAAAAGCCAAAGCATGTTTTTGAGTTCAAAAAAAATAATAATAACATTTTTCAACAAAAAATAGAAAAACATTGTATTCCTCAAGGAAACACACCCACAAATTAAACAAAATACTTAATAACATGAAGGGCACGTTCTTAGTTTCAAAGGAAATAAATCTTCAAGCGTAACATTCTCATCAATTCGAAATGTTCGAAAAAAAAATGAGACAACAAATAAAAAAAACCGACCACATTCTCAAGTTCTAAACATGTAAAGATTCGAGCAATTTTTCTTTAAGGTTCATGTCGTTTAAAAAAAAATATTTAGCATTAAAAACAAATAAAAATTAAATGAAATCAATATAGACAACTCAAATAGATGTTCATCATAAGAAAAACCTAATAATATTTTCAAAACCCAAACAAAATCAAAGATTTCATGAGAGCATTATAGATGAACACAGAATATGATCAAAAGAAAATCAATTAAAAAAATTCAAATTCGAGGCACTTAAAAAAAAGGCAGAAACAATCGGGTTGCAAAGATATATTAAAATTTGAAAATGTTTGGTAGTAAAAAATCAAATTATGCTTTTGAGTTCAAAAGATTGAAAAAATAAAGAACAATTTCTATGAGAAAATAAGAAAAAAAAAAATTCTATTCAAGCAAACATGCTCATAAAATAATAAATCCAGAGGAAAATAAAATAAAATACATCCTTAAGTTCAAATGACATAAAACTTCAAGTGTGTCTAATTTAGTTCAAAATGCTCAAAAGAAAAAATCGAGGAAAAAACCAAAATTTGTAATAAAGTTCTAAAAGATGTAAAAAATATCAAAAACATGTATTAAAGAAAACTGTAGACGTACAACAGCTCTCAATTTAGGACCTAAAGGAAAAATTGGCCTATCCCCTAATTAAGCCTATGCGGTCTTTCCGAACTGCTTGAGAAAGATGAAGTTCAAAGAGCTCACACCGGATTGGCATTTCTATCTCATAAAATGGATTTTTTTAAACATAATCAGTGTATAAAACCACCAGTATCAAAACAACTAATTTCAGTATGTAAAGTTAAACCATATTTCGACCAAAATGTAGATGACATGAAGTTTAATCCATTGGAGAGATGAAACCCTATTCCATTCAAAGGAGATATTTCTTTCTTATCAATCTGTCTAGTGCTTAGCTCAGGGCTAACATGATTCAGTATCACAATGATCAGTTAAATCACTTGAATGAACTCTCATCCATCTTGTTCATCCAAGCTGTTCCTTTCTTCACTCATATAATTCCCATGCATCAGAACTTATTCCACATATGATCAACGATACTTAGAAACCCCCACCTCTCCCACTATTCTACACGATTGCTCTTTGAAGTGACAGATTACCAGTGTAAGCTGTATTGAAATAAAAGACATGAACATGTGCTTCCATAATTCTAAACTCTTCCCAAAACTATTATCCTGGCAACCTACAACGTCATTTGCTTTTCAGAATTATCCGTTCCAACAAGTTTGATAATAATCACTTGTTCCTCCTCCTTGCCTGTTAGATCTTGAGACCATCAGAAAATATTTGTTGGTACATTTTCACACATATGAGGTAATTTATTGTGTTACAAGCAGCGAAAGAGCCCATTCGAATCAACTACTGCTAGTGGCTTATTTAGAGTCTGTCATCAACTTTTGAAAACGAAACATGTTCATATGAAGATTGCAATTGGATATATGCTCATATCATGCAAAGTCTCATAATAATATCCAGTACATTAAATGTTAATTAAAAAATTGCTTGTTCATGCTGAACATCATAATTCTAAGAGTCATTGATAGGTTAACTTTTTACTCTATCATGATCTACATTGATAAAAGCACCAGGAGCAGCCTATGTCATGGTTTGAGCCTAAAGGCTAGGTGAGTCCAGGTGGGACTAGGTGCGTTAAGCTGTACAAAAATGAAAAAAAAAAAGATATTAGAAAATTCAACATCAAATATTAAATTCTTTTAAACAAAAAAAAACTAACTTAAAACATATTGTTATCATAATATAAAATATATTAGTCCCCTCGTCCTGCCAGCGTTGAACGCAACGCAACTTGAAAGAGACAACATGGATTTCAAAATTCTCATATGTCAACCCTACCTCTCCTATTTTGGGTCCTATTACTATATGCCTTGACTATTACGCACCATATGTTTATTACCATTTTTACAAATTCCGTTATATAAATACATGTAACATGTTAAAGTTTATAATATTAAAAATTTATAAAAATTAGTTGTATAAATATGATGTTATAATGTTTCCAAATTTAATAGTTTTTTCTTCCTCGCCTCATACGGGCTTTTCTTTTATAGTGCAGAACCTGTTCATGATGCTTTTATCAACAAGTTATGATATTTTTAGTGATATACTTTTAATTAACCATCCAACATCAAATTGATTTAGATTTTATGTAACATAATATTGACACAAAATTCATGAGCCAAAGAGCCACTCGTCCCTGCGCAGCCCATCCATAACATGATGCACGGCCAATCCGGGTTCATCCCCTTTTTATTTTAAAAATTAATTTAAAATAGTTTACTTTATTTTTTTTTTAATTCAACAAACTAACGCACGTTACATACCAATATTTATCGACTGATACAGAGCGCCCGGCCTTTGCCCAGTGTCCCATGCTTGCCAACTCCATGCACCAACACGGCCGCTACTTCTATATGTGTATCCATCGAAACTTTCTTTTTTTTAATAATTTATTTCTTTGTACGAAGATAATCACACCGCTACTCCCACTGCAGATATCAGTAAAGACATGCAAACTGTTATTGTTTATAATATTAAGAAGATCATACAGATCAGGTTTGCAAGTATGATGCCATAATGGATTACATTTAAGCAGCTATGAAACTTGGATTGAATACAGGACCAACAAATAGCGGGGCATCTTTCCCTTTCTCCAGTATCAGGAACAGAAATGGATGATCAGCCACAAAGTCTGTAGGAGGTTTTGGCATGACCATGTCACACCCGAACGTTAATTCCACTTTTGGTATGGAAGATCGCACGGCAGCAGTTGCGGAAGATACCACGACAGCAGTTGCGGCAGCAGCTTCAGTCCCTTTTTCATTGACCTCAATAAAGGATTTCTTGAATACAGGTAATCCATTGCCCATCGGAGAATCAATCATCTCAGTTAGTTCGGCTTCAAGAGAGAAGGGCAACAAGAGCCCCATCTGTTTGAGAAACTGAGAATCTTCAAAATCATAAGAAATTTTGAATTTAGGAATCATGAATTGACCAACACTGACTTTCGTTGTAGGAAGGTGTTTATCTATGAAATCCATATCTGAACCAACTTTTGCTCCCAGATTGTGCAGGTCATTTCCCTTGTCAGGAAGAAAAAGGTACATGGAGAATTTCTTCTTATCCTTGCCTCGCCCGCAAGGCAACATGAGTACTTTGAGACCAGGAAAGGCAGCAACGAATTGCTTCTTCTTGCTAGTCATAAACGGGACTTGTACAGGCCCACCGCTCAGAGGATAGAATTTCTCTTTGGTAGCACATGCATCAAACTCGTCTTCCCAGGTGCCCTTAAAATAAAGTGTGTCTACAAGGATAAGCCTAGTTAAATCGTCAACAGAGTAAGGTGGAAGAAGTTCTTTAATAAGTCCATTAGTCTTGCTTTTAGTCCAGTTGTTCACCTCCTTTATGACCTCAGCGGCCTGCACGTACATTGAGCACAAAATGACATGATAAGACTTCCATCAGCGGAATTTGTTTTATCAGTATAGTTCAGGACAAGGAAAGTTTCATTTCTTTATAGTGCTAAATCAACTATAATGGAAGCAAGTAAAACGACAGAAGCTCAAGTGTAAATAACCACCGATTGATTTTATGGTGTCCTACTTCCTCCAACAATCCATAGCCACCAATATTCACTGCTATTCTGGTTCTGGAAAAAAGTGTCTTCAATCAGAAACTATTACATTCAGAATGTCCAATCAACCAAAATTGCCCAGCATTCTAAACATATTCTATAATATGAAGACATCATATTACAGAGGGCAGTAGGTGAACCAATTCACTGTGGAAATCACATAGACAAGTTCAATTTTTCAACGACAATAAATTAACAATGCACATGGAATTGGCCCATCTCAAATAACTCTCAGTATGTATAGTGGTCCATTGAAGTCGCCATGTCTCTCTGCAGAAGATAGCTACCATTTAACGGAACCTCATCTGCTTATGTGAAGACAAACTTTAACAAAAACTTTACGCCATCTTGTAGAGATGAAAATGATGCTCAGGTTACAAGCAAACTTGTGAGAACATCAGATCAACGAAATGCTCATCATGTACCTTCTGCAATCTTTCAGACAAGAAGCAAATTCCATTTCGGGTATCAAACCAATGATGGTGTGGTGGAAAAAACTAAAAGTGTTGAGATAGACAAAGCAAGCATACGCAAGAACACTTGAATTCAACCATTCAGCAAAAGTGCAGTAACGATTATTCAAATTTTGGTTTTAGTTGAAGGAAAAGCAGTAGGAGTAGCAATCAGTGTAGAATGCAACATGTTTGTCTGTTCAAGAAGGAGTCCATCTTTAAGTTCGAGTGACTTCTTTACAGAGGAAATGAACGAGGAGGCCCAAGTCCTTCGCAAACTCGCTGCCTAGGGAATAGTGTCGCGACCAGCTGAGCTGGAGAGGGGGTGTTCAACATGATATTACGTTTCTGAACTTTTGTTAACTCAAGAAAGCCCTTCCAAATGATAAGCGTCGAGACAAAATCTCCCAAAAAATTACTCTAATGGCGCCAAACACAAGTCTGAATTCATTAGTGTTCTGCAAACAAATTCTTCCGCAAATATAGAAAATTAGCGCTGGGTTCGCTTTAAGTTTGAGATGACATTTCCATGCATGACAGGTTCATTTCTGTAGCTTATAGAGAAATAAGGGGAGTTGGAAGCTCAGGCTCCCAACGTGGCTTACCTTCTTCCGAAAATCGACGATCTTGACCTCGGCTCCATCCCAAGGAAAGATATCCTGCCAGGATTCGTCCACCCAGACGCCGCTTGCCCACGAGAGCGCCGGACCTCCAAGCCTGCTTCCGTCGTTTTGAATCAAGGAAACGATGTGGGCGGAGAACGAGTTGACCTCTTCTCTGGTTTGCGCCCTCAGGAACGAGAGAAGCTGATCAGGTGTCGGTCCTCTTGATCCGGCGACCACCATGGAAAGGACGAGCTGGAGGGTGCGAGGGGAGAAGACGAAGTTTACTTGCCTCGCTTGGCTCAGGGCGATGCGACTTGCCAGAAGCAAGCTCCACTCGTTCTGTTTCTGGATCGAGTTGCGGATATCCATCGGCGCCTCTTCCTCTTCTTCTCCTTATCAGCTGCAAGCCTGCGACGAAGAATTGCACAGAACGCGGGAAACGGCGGGTTCTGTTGAACGGGACTTCCATCTTATAGTGCCCGGCGGTCCATCCAACGCGATGCGTTATGATTCTGCGAGAAGGATGCAAACGCAGTTAGATTTATTCATCGTCGCGTCCATCCAACGCGAAGTTGATGCTGACACAGTATCTCAATCAAGCTCTGCTTTTCTTGTCAAAATGTATTTTCTGGCACAGCTTCTTTCGAATTTTTCACACGCCAAAGGCTTTTCTAACAATTGCTAAAGAAGGGCTTAATGCCAAGAGCAGAAGAGCTGCATCTAGTCCTTCATTTGAATATGCTAATGAAAATTAATCCTTCGTTTCACTGTTTTGTTACCTGCAGAGCATCTTATTGTTCATTTCAAACTGGTTTTCCCCATTAACAGCAGGCATGGCAATGAGACAAAGAGGGACGAAGCTTAAGCAACCAGAAGAGGATGGAGTACATGACCAACAAAAAAGCAGGACCCCCGTTGGTTCCTCCCGTATCAGAAACAGAGATGGATGATCAGCTACAAAGCCTACTACGAGATTCTGACATGACCATGGAACAACTGGTTATTACCATGGCAGCAGTTACAGAAGCAGCTTCAGTTCCTTTTTATTATGGAAAATTTTGGACACCTACAGTTGCGAATCGACCATCTTCAGTTAGTTCAGCTTCAGGAGAAAGAGGCATACTGGTTTATGGTTTAGGGATAAGAATTTAGAATTTAGGGTTAAGGTTTAGGGTTTAGAGTGACTGTTTTTAACTTTTCATAATGGATTCATCTGCAGATTCTACACCCTCAATTAGAAATTTAAAAGTTAGAACCCAATAACCTGATGGTGCTTCACTAATGGGAAGTTGATAACGAGCTTGGTAGAGCATTGGATTTTTCCACTGTAACACATCAAAGTCACTACAAAATCAGACTTAGGGTAAAGTTTGGTAATGTTAACAATGAGAGGCCCGGATGCATCCTTTTTCATAGGTTCGAAAAGTAACGACGCATGTGGTCTTGTGTAGATATGATCTACTTTTCAGTGTTTTTTTTCATTTCTCATTTACTTTATTTTTATATAATTATCAAGATTTTTTATTTATTAAAAAAAATTTCTGAGATATATAATTTTATCGTATTATACTCATTTTTTTTATACCGTATAATACTCATATATACTACATATTTCTGGATATTTAAAAGGTTCAATCAATTATATTCAGAAGGTTTAATAAATAACAATTGTTTAGCATTCCTGATACTATATATGATTGGAGGATATTCCGATTCCCTGTTAAAATCATGGTTACAAAAAATGCTTTTTTTTCAAAAGAAACACATGCGGTAAACATGTCAGCCGTCGGAAACTAAAAGAAACACAACTTTTGAAAAAATGCAAAAAACGATCTATGATATGATATGAGACTCTCAAACACTAGTTAATCAAACACTAGTTAACGTTCTATTATATATATATATATATATATATATATATATATATATATATATATA
Source organism: Nymphaea thermarum (assembly GCA_011799765.1). NCBI lineage: Eukaryota > Viridiplantae > Streptophyta > Magnoliopsida > Nymphaeales > Nymphaeaceae > Nymphaea > Nymphaea thermarum. The sequence goes on along the minus strand of JAANDH010000774.1, from coordinate 119,754 downwards.
TATATATATATATAATCACAAATAATGCCTTAAAGTTTTAAATGGTAAGGTTTTTAGAGTTTTAAATGGTAAGGTTTTTCTCGAGTATAATAGGATAAACTTGAAAAAAACGTGTTTTGACTTGGACTAATTACACTTTAGATCAAATATATGACTTGAATCGAAGATCCATATCACTAGTTTGGCTGAGAGTCCGAGACCTTGGATGGGGTAAGGAATAAATACCAATAGCGTTTTTTTCATTTTTCCGGCTTTTTGTATTTTTATCAAAACAATGTATCCTTATCCTAACTTATATGCTTTTAAATAATTTCTGTTTAGCTGCCTGTTTATCAAAACTATTGATCTTCGAAACGCTACAAGATTCAGCGTGCCTCACAGTTTCCCGTAATGGCATTATTCTTCGATAATCCGTATCATGTATAAAGTTTGACCAAGGAGCTTTCAGTATGCAACTTGCAGAGGACACCTAACTGCAAGGAAGTATACTAGATGAAGAAAGTAGATGCCATCAGATTCCAAAGTGTAGCCAATCCACCCACTAGGAAAGAGAGTAACATAACATCCAGCATCCAGAAGAATTGGTGTATACTGATCATAGTTTGCACAAATTTCATGCTTTCCCATGACAACAAAAGGAGTTCTTTCACTCGACAACTTCTTGAGCTCTGTACTCTAAAAATAATGCCAAGAATTACAAATGGAAGAACCTTGGCAGATTACTACTGGATCGCTCTCCAAGTTGGTGGAAGTGGATGCAGTGTAGAACCTGCCGTTTTCCTGTTGTACATTGAAGAACTAGCTTCCCATTCTGCGTTTGTATGCCCAAATGAAATGCCTAACACAAATGGTGACTCCTTATGACAAAGAGCACGATTTAGCCCTTCTGACAGTGAGCATCATTTCCGTGCTGTGTGCACTGATTATAACCGACACTTGCTAAGAACTCCCTGATCTCCTTTGAACTGCTATTGCTTGCAGCAAGCAATCGTTCATCCTCCTCATAAATGAGATATGGGGCTTCACTTCCTTTCCTGGACAACAGCTTGACCGCCCCTCTTAATACATGATATTCCCACCCTTGAACATCAATCTTCAGGAGGACTACTGGCTGTGACTCAGGTATGACAGAATCCAATGGAACAGACATCACCTCAACAGCAATCTCCTGGTTTGACTTAAACGTCAACTTTGCACCACTTGCAGAGATAGCACTGTTATCAAGTCTTCCAACCAACTGCAGAAAAGGACAAAATCATCAGAAAGACCAGAAAGTAAAAAATACATGCACACAGTTCTTATGTAGCTTTATGGTGGGAATCTGATATGGTAGGCACAGACAACAAGGGCTGGATGTCCAAACTACAAAGCCATCATTCATTTTGAGAAGTAATTGAAAGTACCATCGTATCTCCACATCCTTTGCAATTGCCAAATAAGATCACAAGCATCAATAACAGGACGTGACTGGAACTGCATGTCATCGATTCTAAGAATAAATTCTCCATACTAAAAATACCAAGTACATGAATAAATTCTCCATACTAAAACCACCAAGTACATGAAGAACCCAAGGCAACTCTTAACACAACGCCTGAAGCCACAAGCTTACAACGTCGATCAGTCTAATTGCCAATAAATTTACTACTTGCGATGAGCCGAAGGCAGGGAAAACTTATTCATTTTGATCAACAATAGATCTGTTTGACAGGCATGATCTGGTTGAACATCCTTATACTTAATGACTGCAAATGGGAACAAAAGTATCAGCATCACAGCTCAAGAGCAATGCTGGTATACAACAAAATGGAATCTGTAAATTGAGGTAATCAAACACCTAACAAGACTTTTCTTCAAAGTTAACATATCACATGAAGTGGTTATGTGGTCTGCTGTTACTTCTAGACGCAGAACTAAATTAATTAGAAGCCTCTTACATTTTGCCCTACCCAGAAAGGCGTAGTGCTCGGTCTGCTTTCAACCACTTCCATGGGACGCTTTCACACTGATAAAGTTATTTTATAGTTGAGATTATAGAATCAAGAAGTCAAAGTATCAAATTTAGGTATAACTAATTGATGTGAAGAAAATTAGGCAACTTTGAAAAGGAACAAAAGGAAAAAGGTGTATATAGCAAGTTCCTCAACACATGATGATAAAGAAGTAAACTGCTATTATCAATCCTAATTTCTTAGTTACAGAACTCACCAAAAGTTAACATCCAAGCTCGCTCTTTACAAATGTAGGTGGAAACACCTCATGTGCAAATCCACGATACCAAGACCAACCAAATAGCCATCCCATGATGAAAGAGAGTTCCAATATGACCAAGGGTCAGCCACATTCCACAGCTTTCGCTAGATGGACGTTTGAACAAACCGGCCGCTTCCCCCAGTCAGGTTCATCTTCCCCATCAAAACTAAAACTAATCGGCACCAAAAATTTTCTTTCTAATGTTTCCCAGGTAACTGAAAAAAAAATTCTCTAACCAGAAAGAACCCATCTCAGGTGGTTATGCTGAACACAATTTCATCTCTCAGCTTCATAAAATGGCTGCCAAACTTGTCACGTTACTAGAATTAGACAATCAATATCATGCCTTATTTGGGTGATCTATCCTGCATGGGAACTCTCTCTTACCAAATCTACATTCGCACTCTTGCATGACGACCATAATTGACATTAGGAATATGCTAAAACATTTAACATGGCAGTAGTAACAGACCTAGCTCTCAAGGGAGCTATATGCTACGTAATCTACATTTTGCGCTACTGCATTCTTACGTGGATTTACAAATCGGAACCCTCAGCTATTTAGCAGAAAACTGAGCAGTTCACGCCAACTCAAGAAATTCAATAAAAGCGTCCCAAATAACAAGAAATATAGTCCACAAATTACAGAAACAAGAACCAAATGGATTGCTCCAGTCCCTAATTTCTCCAACTAAGTAATTAAACTGAAAAGCTCACCGATCTCTCGCGGCTGAAAATGGGAACTAACAGTTAGACAGGATGAAGAAAAATTCGACACAAATCTAACCATTTCATACATGCCTTATGGAAGGTAATGTTCCCGATCTGATCAGACGCGGCCGCCGCGAACAACGTAACCGCATCTCCAACCCTGTTCAGGAACACGCCGTCGCACAACCTCTGAAGGTTCTCCACCACCGGCTCGAAGGCGAAGACTTTAAACCCCATCGCAGCGGCGGCAAACGTCGCCATGCCGACGTTCGCCCCAACGTCGACGAAGATCCCATCTTTCCTGTCGACCTTCCCCAGAATTTCCTGAACTTTACTGGAGATATCAGGCTTCCTGAAGGGTTTCCCCTTCATCATCCTGAGAATGTTCCTGTGAGGCTTGTCAGGAATGCCGAGATCCGCAAGGGAGTAAATGAAGGGGAAGCGGAGGCCCTCGACGACGTTGGCAAAGATGGGCGTGGCGGTCGGGTAGCGGAGGCAGTCCAAAGGACGGATAGGGCCGTATTGAGGAAGAGATTTCAGGACCAGGGTTTGCGTCGGGACCAAGTAGGGAACTGGGCGGCGGAGGAGGAGGACGAAAAGGAGAAGAAGGGTGAGTGGGAAGGTGAGAAGAAGGAGCTTCCACGTCCAATGGAGGCCCGGATTCTTCCTCCAGGCGTTCGCCATGGGTCAATCCTAGAGCTCAGCTTTCTGGAAGAACAGAAGTGGGGACGCCCAATGAAGCAGAAGGAAGACGAGAGTGAGAGGGACGAAGACGAGTAACAGAGAAGCAGGTGAGACTTTGAGCACAACAGATCTCGCAATACTAAAGTATTGCATCGGTTTGAGTTTGGAGTCAAATTTATGAACGGGTTGTTGGGCAGCAGCAATAGCATATTACTGTTCTTGTTCTATGTATTTGCTTCCTTTATATGAGAAAAATAACATGTATTATTATTGTTGCCAAACGCTCCCAAAAGGGCCATTTGTTAATATGCAAACCAAGCAAATCCATACAGGATAAGATAATGGTGAAGGTCTGACGTTTAAGATCCACGGATCCCAAAATCTAAGAATTTTAGATCAGATCTAAAGTTACCGAACATCCTAAAGCAGTATTTACTTCTTTTCATATCGTGTGTAAAATTTCTATTTTTCTTTTTTTTACTGATTGCATAAATAAGATATATATATATATATATATATATATATATAAGCAGACAAGCTTGTGGGTGGTTTTTATGCTTTCCGAATATGTAAATAAAAATTTTATAAGCCACTCATTTTCGAATTCTTAACTGTTATAACATTTTATAAGACAATGTTTTGGCCTTGTGTCCTCAATATCATGACAAAATATTAATGCCATGCATGTTTTTTTATTTTATTTTGTTGAACTTGAACATCATATTTAGATTATTATAGCAATGATAATAATATCTTTTCTACTAGTTGAGATAAATATTGAAAGCACCTTGTAATGCAAACGACGGAGATCTCCAGATCCGTACTTTAGGAGGCGCTCGATTTACCTTGAATCGCAGGTCTGAGGTGATTCAAGACCTTGGGATGTTGTATCCCAAGATTTCTCATCCATGATCTTTTTTACAAGGTTCCTTTATTCTTTATTCCACAGATGCAATAATTACAAACCCTACATCTTGAATCAAGTCACGCTCCAAGATTTTAGGAACGTCCGAGATCTTAAATTTAGGGACCTCAAATCTTTAGTTTGTTAAGTCATGGATTTAAGGTGGAACCCATGTTAGATCAGACGGACTGATCTAAAATATGTATCCAATAGAGTACCCATCTGAGCAAAATATAAATAAAAATCCATTTCATGCATCAGGTTCATATTCTCCAGTTAGAGAATTGTTGTAGTGAGTGATCCATCTTTAGGTCTACCAATCAAAGATGAGTTGATGCGTATTCTTGTTGTATCCATAAATCTTTTAAACAGGAGATCCAAGACCAAATTCATGGATCCATGATTCCGGCTCCAATCCAAAATTTCGAACCAAATTGAGAACACAAAGCACATATATAAGAAAGCAAGCCACAAAGTCTGCTCCGATTCAAAACTCTTACCTGGCCAACGTCTCAGGCAAATCAGAATGTGTAGTCACTTTCTTATAAATCAACCTCCAAAATCAGAATTTCATTACGAAAAAGAAACTTAAAATCTTTAAAGAAGAGCATCCAATTATGTTTTAAATTTATAAAAGATTGTAGCTATATGCACCTTACTATAATTATATAAATATTGAGTTCAACCGAAGGAGCCATGATAAATCCATGCATCTACGTGAGCCAGGTATGAGTTTTATATTTAATTGAAGGTAGTATTATGAGGAGCTAACGTACGTTGTCCCCTTCTCTTTTCTGCCCTTTAGGAGCCGTTTGATGTATCCATAATCATGTTATTTTAAAATCGAAATGTTCAGTTTTTAAGAAATTGAAATTATTAAACAAACAAGGTATTTTGTTTCCAACATTAGGAAACCGAAACCTGGAATTCTGATTCCATTTTAGTTTGAGGAGGAATTATGATTCTGGAATTCATTATTTAATCAAAATTTCAATCCATCAAATGCCCCCTTAAGGTCAAGGGATGCTTCAATTTGTGTCAAGGTTTGTCATCCATGGCATTTGAACCAGCAGCTGGCCATCTAAGTACTCCCCATATGATTTCAAGTAAAATGGCTTAGATGCCAAAATTGTTAAATATCTTTTAGGTTAAGATAACCTTCATGACACTTTGACATGCATAAATAAATCAGCAGGTTTTCCTAGTCATCTCTAAGACATATAAACTTGGCAAAGTTATCTCTCTCTTTAAACATCCCCCTTTTTTGTTGTTTTCTCGTCGACCTATTCATCTTTGGCATTTTCTTAAATTATTCATGACTACTAACATGTTGGTGCTCCCGTTCCATGTAATTGAGGACAATGCAACTGTTATTATCTAACAAGGATTAACGCGGCAGTAGTTTGGAGGACAAGAATTCAAGGTAATAATTCATGGCGAAGCTTTGCCTTTCCTAGAATCCGTGAAATCTTTGGCATTGTTAGCTTTTATACGATTTCTTTGTCTTCCTCTTTCTCCTTTCTTTTTGGTGGCAGTTCTGGAGTATCGCTGTATCAGATTATCTCTGCATAGTTCTTTTCAGATCTCTCTCTCTTTCGTGTATTGATAGCAACTGCTTGCAACATAAAGCTGATGTGGTCTCCCTGAGAGAAGCGCGCCTATACATACGCTCCAAGCCGGTTTCACGTTTTTACTTTTTCTTCCTCCACAACGGTGCAGGTTCCCTGCAAAATCCTCCTTCCCTCCTTTTCCCCCACTAAACTTCTTCCACCCGTCCCGTTCATCCGTCCCCAGTACCTGCCAAGAAGGAAACAGAACGTAAAGTTCCCATATCTGCACCACCATCCTCTTGTTTCTTCACGTAACCTCTTCGAACTCGACACTCGGATCCTTGTTATTGTCTTTCCTCGCAGAGATGGCTCAACTTCAGATGCAGCGTCCAACGAAAATGGAGGAATCGTCAGAAACGTCGTCCATCGAGAAGACCACCACCATGAGCAAACTCAACGCTCAGGCTCCAGAGTTCGTCCCCAGATCACAATCTCAGACAACCGTTCCTGGCATCGTCTACCCTTGCTTTCATGTTGTTGGCGGTGATGGCGCGCAGATCTGTTACTTTCCTGAGCATGATCTGTTGTCTGCACAGAATTTATGCTCTGGCTTGGCATTTGTTCCTTCCTCCTGTTCAAGGGATGTTCTCACTGAAGATTTGAGACAGAAGATTGTCAAACAGGTTGTTGGATCTCATCAGCAATCTTCTTGTGGTTTTCTTTTTATGTTTGACGTTCTTCATTTGTCATTCATGGCACTATGCTGGTATGTGCGCGCGAGAGAGATGGCTTCTTCTAGTAGTACATGATCAAGACAGGATACAAGAAAAGAATGCTGATGTTTCTTTATTTTCTGTTTGACTTTAGTTGTCAATAATTAAAATAGACGTCAAATTTTCTTGTTGTTATTTTGGTTCTTGACGTTTAACTGTCTCAATTATGAAAAATGCAAGAAAATTTATCTGTATGGACTGGGCTTTTTGTAGTGCTTCTTTGCATAGGCCCACATGCCCTGACGCTGCAAAAACAAAAAAGGCTGGATTCCTGATATATTCTGATGAATCGGGGAATAAAAAGTATCATCTCGTGCTCTTTCAATAGTGGCAATAGGTGCTAGCATTTGTTATTTCTTGTTAAACTGGTTACGCTTCAAGAACTCATCACTCATATTCCTAATGGTTGTTATTTCTCATGAAGTTCAGGAAGATCCGGTGTTGGTTTCAACAGTTAGATGCACTCTTTCTTCATTTATATGAGAATTGTAACTGATATTTCAGCAATCATTTGTGTGGATCTGTAGATAGTCTGGATTGGCGGTTCGATGTGTTCTTTTGTGGCCATAACTTACTAAGAACGGGTAGCCACTGCAATGCACTTCGTTAGCTACTTGTTTGCTTATTGGAAAGGAAATTCTCCCTGCTATGATCCTTCAATGTGATCTATCATTGTTGAACACGTATTTTGATCTTCTTGCTACATGTTGGAGAGATGGACACAAATGTCTATAGTTTATGATTGACTGATCTGTTGGTGTTCCATAAATTTAACAGCAAATCTGCACAATAACACTTATAGTAGGCACTAATACACGAAACCCAGTTGACGTGTCAGACTTAATCATTGCTATTTTCAATCCTTTTCAATGGGAAATTAGGAATGAGGCTAATCTCTTCATCTCATGATGTTGCTGTCAGGTGGAATACCAGTTCAGCACTGCAAACTTGGCTTGCACTGACTACCTAATGAAGTTCATAAACAAAGATCCTGAAGGATATGGTAAGGAAATTCCAGTTTGCTCGGCAGTAGACATGGTTGTTTTGAAATGAAATCTAAAGAGTCTCTGATAGCAGAAAGCTGAATTATATTTTGACAAACAAATATAGAAAAATTAAATTATCATATCTATTTAGGATTATTATATGGACCTCTAGATAAATGCCTCAAAAGACAGACACTTTTAGGGTGGATGGCAGTTATATGCCCAAACGAAAATTTGAAAGCATTGGAACAGTTTCTTGAGCTACTCCGTGTGCTAACTTCATTTTCTCGTCTAAATGCTAAATGGGAACTATTTATCTCATGTTTCTGTAAATACATCTTGAATATGAAAATAATTTGCATGAACTAATGGAGTTAGATCATCAAGAGCAGAGAGATGTGATCATAGGAGTCATTCTAATGAACAAAAATACAACATAAATAGAAAGAAACAGCAAAATCATATTTTTGGTCAACTTGATTAAGTTCTTAGTTTTCATGCAACCACATCACAAATGAGTAAGTTATGAGGTCTCTGAACTGAAAAGAGCATACTTTACTCCTCTGTAACAGTTCCAATATCAGTTATTTCTTCTTTCAAGAAAATAAAACCCCTCATCAACAATAGCAATGATCTGCTTGCTGCTGCAATTCGGACATCTACAAAACTTGTAAGACATTGGAATGTTGCTAGTTGGTGTTACCCTTCAATTCTGGTTTTTTTTTCCCTTTGCTAGCAATATTCATTTTATTTTTTTTTACCTTCCCTCCATGTCTTCCTCCCTTCCCCAAGGTTGTAAGTGCAGATGGGAAGAAAGTCAAGCGCAAGCATCCGCTTACTGATGCAGAAATAGAAGATTTTCAGGTATTGTCGATATATGCAACACACGTATCAATTTAGATAAGGACTTACATCTGCTTTTATGTCATGCAGTCACGTACAGTTATTGTAGAAAACTTGCCTGAGAATTATTCTCATCAAAACCTGGAGAAAATATTTAATGTTGCTGGAAGGTGATTTTTTCTTCATCCATTCTTTTCGTACAAGAGTTTCATCACAGGGTCAGTTCATTTAATGGCACTTTTCTTCTGGCAGTGTGAAGAATGTACGGATTTGTCACCCACCAGAGGCTAATTCTACCAATTCTGTCGCTTCTAGATCTGTTAAACCCGATGTTCTGGTCAGCAACAAGGTATTTGTTTGTCTACATTTTTTTGTCAGAACCCTTAATTTGCATGCAGGATGCTAATGGTGACTTTTCTGTGTTGGTAACAGGTACAAACCAGATCACATCTTCCTCCCATAAGACAATAACATGAAGTGAAGGAAATTAGCCTTCTATTCCACTTAGTAGTAGATCCTAATTTTTGGAATACGTTTATTTCCTTATGGGATGGAAGGGTAGCCCCTCTGTTCTAATTTACATGCCAATATTGGCTTGTAAACATTTTTCCACCATTTTAGCTTTTAGTTCTCTCGACATGGATGAACAATGCCTAGATACATTCATAATGTGCTTCCATTTTCTAATTATGTTTCTTCTTGTTTCATTTTCCTCTGAAGTTGCATGCACTTGTGGAGTACGAGACTGTAACCCAGGCAGAGAAAGCGGTAAGTTTTTCTCCCATTTAAAGATCTGAAAGCTTTTTTGTCATCCAACTGTATTAGGCTCGAAGCAATATCTGCATTGTAGATCGCAGAGCTAAACGATGAGAACTGGAGAAAGGGCCTAAGAGTGCGACTGCTTCTCAGACGATCGGTATCTATCACTGTCTTGAAACAGAAACGTGATTTTGAATAAAAGATGACTTTTCAGTTTCTGACTGGTACTTCTTGCTTATTCAGCCAAGATCTTCCAAATGCAAGAAACAGGAGTTTGGCTTATCGGACGCTAACCACGAAAGTGAGAATATGCATCACACAATATGTGAACTGCTGGAAGGATGTTGTCAACACCTTGAGCATGCAGCTGAGAACACAGTATATTGATCATCTTGGTTTCTTATTGGTGCTCTTATATTAATGATGAATGCTACCGTGTATTTGCTGGGATTAGTTTAAGGAGTTTAACAATTGTCCAAGTTATCAGTCAATCAGTTAAGGAACAATGGCTGTGCGACTGCTTTGTAGTTGGTAAAATAGGCACTAGAATTGCTATATTCTGCGCTTATAATCTTATTGATGATGCAAAAACCATGTCGAGAAACTGGCTCTAGTACTCTAACTAGCTTAGAAACGCTTTTTAATGCAGAAACCAGGTTTCTAACATGATTTTGGTGTTACCCAAACAATTGTTTTCAAAACTCCTGCCTTGTTCATCTGGCAGTGCAGGAAATGGCTGGTTGTTCTGACTTCTGTTTTCCTTCAGCAGAAACAGCTAAAAATTGTGAATAGCTGCAGTAACATAGTGGCACTGCCATGCTTCAAATTTTTCTGTTTACTTGTCTGCAGGGTGATGAAAATGCTAAGAGAGGCTGTGGACGGGGTTGGGTGAAATGCCAAGGACATGGACAATCTCAGAAGCCAACTGGTGCCATGTCGGCGCAGCCAAACAGTTCAAGCCATATGAACCAAGCGAACAAGCCTCCAGGACCGAGAATGCCGGATGGCACCCGCGGATTTACTCTTGGCCGAGGCAAACCAGTGTCTCCAAGAATTTTTTAGGATTTCAACTTGTAGCTTAGTTATCACGTTGAGCAGCAAACTGTCACTTTATTTCATATAGGATTTCTCTTTTCTGAACTTCTATATTCTATGTAATTCTGTACGAGGGACTAAAATAAATGCATCAGTGCCATTAGCGAGACGCTTTTCACCTCTGGCTTTATCCACTCACTCTGTTGAGCAAAAGTATGAAGAAAAAAGGAAAGGATGCATTGCAGACGGGATTTTTGAGTGTCAGTTTTCACCAGATCTACTTCCATCTGTATCTGTTCGGATGTCCCATACTCAGGGTACCGGACAAGCCTTCTCTACAATTCCGAGTTGCACACAATCCGGGAGAAGGTGACATGATTTTTATAACTTTTATTATGATTGGCGAGGTGGGGTTTGGTAGGACTTTCCCGGCTATGAAAAGAAGATGAAGGGAAGTCGGCATCAAATTCTTGATCCCCAATAATTTGAAGGTCTCAAACTAGACGGTAGATTCTAATCACAAGGTCTGGTCTATAACAAGGTTTTTACTTAGGGCTGAACATGAGCGGAGTTGAGCCTGAGTTTGGCCAACTAGAGTTCTGTTCTACTCTTGTTTTGGTCATCTCTAGCTCATTTAACAGAAGAACTGGCCGGAGCTCCACCACGATCTGAGCTCTGAGTTGCTTGGCTCGTTGTTCAAGCCTAATTTTACTGGTATAAAATGCAAATAATTTCTCATTATTTCTTATAAGAGATGAAGGGCCATTAATGGATGAACATTCTTTGCAGTTATAACTTTTGATATTTTTGTGCAATTGAACACTTGAACCAGACGTACCAAGATTTTTGTCAATGAGCAAAAATTATCCTCATCATAAGAGATGGGGCATAAATTAAGTCACAGGGATAAGAATAACGAGATATGGGTATGGATACAGTAACTTTACGAAATATGGTTATTAAGATATGGCAGGATACATATATATGTGCAAAACAGCAAAAAAATAAAAATAAAAATCAAAAGAACATTTAAATAAACATGACATAAAGAAAAACATTATATGTTAATAAACAATAACTCTAAAAAATGATTTAAAAAATTAAAACAAATAAAATTAAGTAATTTGCATTAGCTTCGAATTACAAAGTCCAAATACCCACTTTAAAGTGCCCATGTGACGTAGGGCATAAATTTACCTCGTGATGTTGGACAAGTAATTTTAACAAAGGCGCACAGAAATTGCTACGATATAATACAATGTGTGAAACTAAATGATACCCATTCGGCTTACTTGCCGAAAGATTATATCAGATAAAAAGCTGTGCCACGTTAACGGTACCTTGGCCCATGCAGGTCTCGAACCTGCGACCTTCGCGTTATTAGCACGACGCTCTAACCAACTGAGCTAATAGGCCATTGTTGAACGGCGTTTGCTTACGCTTTTTCATGTGATAATAAATTATGTGCTCCGCTACCACATTACTACACTCTTTTCCGTCATCTGGAGACCATGGCGCTATGATTGCGACGCTGAGGCATCAACCCTCCAGAGACCCGCATCAGGTTTGCTCTTTCTTCCTCCAACGCATCACCGGCATCACTCAACTCAATCAAATCCTTGCCTTCTTCTTCACCAATGGACTCCACAACTCTGACTCCCTTCCCGTCAAGCTTGTCAGTTACTGTAGTTCGATTCGGAGAATGGACGTTGCCTCGACGTTGTTCAATCAAATTCCTCGTCCGAGCGCTTTTCTCTGGACCAACATGATCAGGAGTTACTCTGAAAATGGTTCCTATGACCAATCCATCCTCCTCTTCATTCGAATGCGCCGTAAGCTTGTACCACCCAATCATCTGACCTTCCCCTTTGTATTAAAGGGTTGCAGTAGGATGTTGGCAGTCCATGAAGGCCAGCAGATTCATACCAACATTTTTAAATTTGGGTTTTCGTCGGACTTGTACGTAGGAAATGCTTTGATTGATATGTATGGGAGGTGCAAGTCAATCGAAGCTGCTCGCCAAGCGTTTGACGAAATGCCTTACAGAGATTTGGTAGCGGATACTGCTATGCTTACGGCTTATTGTATGTGTGGCCTTACAGAGGAAGCAAGATCAATCTTTGAAGATGTTTCGGAAGTAAAGGATGTTGTTTTGTGGAGTGCCATGATAGGAGGGTACGTTCAGAATGGAAAGTTGGGTGAAGCTTTGGCTTTGTTTGATAGGATGAGGTCTAGGCGCGTAAAGCCCAATTTTGTTACAATGGTAAGTGTAGTTTCTGCATGTGCACAGGCTGGAAATATTGAGGAAGGAAGACGTATGCATGAGTTCATGGTAGAGAGTCGTATGGAGATCAATGTTGTTATTAGCACCTGTTTGATGGATATGTATATTAAGGGTGGCCTTCTAGATGAAGCCATTGAGTTATTTGAAAGAATTCCTCGCAAAGATGTGGTCGCATGGAATGCTTTGATCAGTGGTTTGTCTAAGAATGGCCATGCTACTAAGGCCCTTGGCCTCTTCAGGAAGATGAAGGATTCATCGGTTTTGCCTAATGCTGTTACTCTCGTTGCTGCTCTTTCGTCGTGCGCACAGCTTGGTGCTGTAAGTGAGGGCATGGAAATTCATGAATTGGTGAAAAAGATGGGACTGGGATTGGATTTGATGGTGGCAACAGCACTTTTAGATATGTATGCAAAGTGTGGATGCATGGGGAAAATGCAGCATGTTTTTGATGCCATGCCTCAGAAGGATGTTATCTCATGGAGTGCATTGATCAATGGCTATGCAATACTTGGATATTCTCAAGAAGCACTTCTTATGTTTACCAAGATGTTAGATGAAGGGGTGGTGCCCAACAGCATCACGTTTTTGGCTGTATTGAGTGCTTGTTCTCATGCTGGGCTGATCCATGAGGGACAAGAATATTTTGCATCAATGCTCAGGGATTACTTTATAGAGCCCAGAATGGAGCATTATGCTTGCATGGCTGATCTTTTCGCCCGAGCCAGGCTTCTTGACCTAGCTAAAGAGATTATCAATAAAATGCCGTTTGAACCAGGAGCTAGTGTGTGGGGATCTTTATTAAACGCGTGCTTGATCAACAAAAATGTTGACATTGCTGAATGGGCAATGCAGCATCTTGTGCAACTGGAACCAAGAAATGATGGAAATTACGTGGTTTTGTCAAATATATATGCTGCTGCAGGGAGATGGGAAGATGCTGAGAGAATCAGAACAGCTCTTAGGGAACATGCCCGGCAAAAGAATCCTGGATGTAGTTGGATAGAGGTAGAAGGCCACATGCATGAGTTTCTTGTTGGTGATATATCTCATCCTTTATCCTCCCATATTTATGGGATGTTGGATCTGCTGGTTGAGCAGTTGAAAATGGAAAGCTGTTTTCAGCAAAAAAATTGTGTTTCCCGATAGAGAAAGAGAGGGAGCAGACATGCAGTTGTATTTATGTCCTGTCCATTATCTATGGATTCAAATGTGCTAGGACAGAAAACTTATAAGCAGAATGAGTGAGGGAGATCCATAGATGAACGCAAACTGATGTTTTGATTTGCTACTATCCTGTTCAAGAAGATAATGCGGGAAATTACGTTACATTTCACAACAGAACATCTAGCTCTGTTTGTCCGGATGAATGGCTGCTCAGTCACTATCAGGTGGTATCTCACATATCTGAACTGCAACCATGTACTAGAAAGCAAACCTTATCTACTTGTATTCCTCGAGAAGAAGAGATCGAGTGATGCACAGTCAAGTACTCAGCAACTCAAGCCCCCTTTCTGTTGCTGCCTATGCTGGCTAGGAAGTTGACTAGAAAACCAGCGGATATTTCTTTCCATTTTTATGTGCAGCAAAGTTAGTTAATCAATTTGAAAGTAATTGATGATTCCAATGTAGATTGTGGAACCAATTTATGCTTAACAAATATGAGGGTAGGTGGTGGCGGTGGCTTGTACGCCATAAAGGACACATGTACAACTTCCCAGCTGCGGCTACTTAATTTATACAAGAAATTCTTCGAAGCTGCCAGGCAGGTCACATATAACCGACTCTAACATCAAAACTTCTTTTTACTGCCATAGTACAACACAGTATGATCCTATACGCTGCTCTTAGTGGTTGTTTTCTTATCAGCCGTTTGGTCAATATCTTATTGCAAAAGCCATGCGGACGCGATAAACAAAATTGGAGACCTCACTCAAACTTTTGCACTTGAACACTTTACAAAAGATGCTCATTTCTTGCAGTGCGGTCAGTTTCTGCTCTCTCTTTTTTATTTCATCATGAAGAAACTACTATTATGGTGCGAGAGATAACCGTATATATCAAAAGTGCACAAACGCATGGTGATTCTGTTCTCCTCATCTTGATAAATTGTTCCCGGTACGCTGCAAATTCTTACTCCACCCTTATTTCAGCAGCAAAGATGGAGATGAACCAGTGCCACCACAAGAAATTTCTCATGCAGGAAACACCAACAGCTATCAGAGTGAAGATGGCCAAATATCCCCATCTTGTCAATTATTTTTGTAATCACAGTTTGGAGGGGCACTCGATGACTCGAACTATACTTTATCGAGCGACACACGAAAACTCCTAGAAATACATTTCGTATGGCGAATCAAACATTTTGATGTAAGACTGAAGGCTCTTCTTCCTTTAATTAATGTTGAATCTTTCTACAAACTAAAATAATAATGTAGTCTTAATTGTAGGTCTTAGGTTACCCCTAGTTTGGTTTTCGGCATGAATTTTTTGTCACACAATTGAAGCTGTATCACATAATGTTCATAAGGAGGTAGCTTAGATTTTAATTTTGAAGTGATGCGAGATCTTAGCATCTTAAGCCCTTCGTTCTAACAAGGATATAAATTTTTTGTTTAAAGAAGCGAAAAAGACACTACAGATTATAAATATGCATCTCAAGTCAAGCGCCTATTGAGTTGAGATTCATCATTTTGAAGTGTAAGATTGGCCAATAATTTTCAAATTGACGGTCTAAAAGAATGAATTCAAGGTAAGCCCCATCTTGGGACGTCAATAAAAATCTGATTTGGATCCGATATCCTACCCAACTACTTCAAAAAAATAGGACATGAAAAATATTTAATATCCGATTAAGACATCAAACCAGATTCAAATATTACATTTGGATTCAAATTTACATAAACATCATCTTGGATTCAGATCAGATTTAGTTTTAAATGGATATCGTGCATCAAATGTCAAACATTTTGAAAGTTGGTTCATAACATATGGTAATGTTGTTCGGATTTGCGTTGAAAAGTAACATCTTGCTTGAGAAGTGAGACCAACCCAACAAAATTTAACCATGAAAACCCTACTGATTAATAGCAACATGTTTTTTATTAAATCATTCAAAATGAGAACATGAACTGTTTGTCAGTTGTGAAAGAATTTTACTTTTTCTTTTTTTTGGCAGTTGAAAGGAACAAGAAAACAAGCAATATTAATATTTTTGTTTAATCTAATTCAGCTAATTTTCTATTCTTTTCAAAAAAAAAAAACTTGAGAGAAGTTGTAACCAGTATATGAATCTGGTTTTGGTCATTGGGGCTCATTTTTTGAGGGGCACGCTGCACTAGGGAAGAGATCCCCAGCTGAGTCTGAGGTTCAACCTCGCTGCAAGCCCCTTGCAGTTGGCCGCACCTGAAAAAACATGAGTGAGAGAGAAAGTGAGAGCGTACGGACAACCTGCAGGTCTCGAGAGAGGTGAAGAAAAGATTCCTTTTGAGCGCAAACACCCACGGGCCACGGGCCTCCCTTTTCACATCTTCGTGGGCCGTGAACTGAGAAAACGGAAAATACAAGGGGTCGAACTGAAAAAATGGAAATAGGAACAGCCGAAATGCATTTTATGGCTTCTTCGGGAATATGCTCGACTTTTTAATTTTAAAATTAAGATAGTAAGAAATTCAAAGGCGAAAAACAAATTATGATCCCACTATTTAAATGCCGCAAGAAAGTGTCTTACTACCATTATCTTCATACAACAACAAGAAGGTGTTAAAAGAGTACCAATAATATTATTTTTAAGTAACACTAATATATATAAACAAAAAACAATTAATCTAGCATTATAAAATATAAAATCAAACATTTTTTTGTGCATATGGATACTGTGAGACCGACCAAAGAATTGGAGCCAAAATGGTGGACCGCTAGGATATGGAAGAAGTATTTTAAAGCAATCTGCGACACACAATCAGATGCGGAGACGTTGACATTGCATTGATAAGATCGAAGCATAGATTTGCAATCAATCATGAGACCCCAAGACTAACTTGCTCTTCATTTTATTTATTTTGACTCTACGAAGCCCTCGAACAACTAAATGTTGGTTCGATCTTTAAATGTTTGTCTGCGTCTGCGATTCATAACTGAAGAATCTGATTACAATCTTTATAACTAAACAATCAACTAAATTTCCATTACCAAACAACCAAAATCATATATTTCAATCACAAATCCATGCAAAGTGACAAAGACCATGTATTGCAACAAAGGCTTCATACTTTTTAAATGAAAAATTATAATTTTTAACATCGTGAAGTGCTTAGTTTTAGTAGCTCGAGAGAGTCAACAATGCCAAACCTCTCGACAGCCAACACTTGGCGTTGACCACAGAGCCCGGACTCCAAAGCGAAACGACAAACAGAAGACCCCATTGCTGAGAATATCCAAAATCCAAATCCGGTGGATCCCTGGATCGGTTCAGTATCGTAATTTATTTATTTTTTATTTAAACAATGTTACCTAAATTGGTTCGGTGAATTAATCGGCTAAATCAAGTCAGAATCGAAATCTTTTGAGAATTGGGAAGAAGTTACTATTGTATATTTTCAAAAGGGAAAAGGCAAATAAGTAACCAATTAAAGTTAATTTGGAGAACGCTTGAGGAAAGAAACTAAGAAAGATTAATGAAGAAGGAAAAGAAAATGAATTCGAGAAACGGACAAGGTGAGAATTATTACAGGAAAGATTCCTCACATCATACGAAAATTGCACCGGCGTCTAACTCCCAACCTCTTCACGCTGGCTTCGCTTACTCGTAGCAAGGTGAATGGAGTTCTTTAATGGAGTCCGCAAGTGTCCTTTCTTTTCCTTCTCCACCATGACCTATCTTATCATGATGTTAACTTTACAAATACAAATTTTCTTTTGTTTTATGATTTTCTTTCTCATACTGTAAAGCTACAAGGATGCCGAGATATTCTTGAGATTTTGCAGACAGAAAGTTAGCACATTGCACGATTTGTTGCAGAAAACTTCTGTTGAAATTTAGACAACTGTGGTTCAGGGAGAAACAAGAGGGAGAGAGCAACTAAGATGCACATTGAGAAGAGCGCTAAAGATAAACAGGTGAATGAGAAAGAGAAAACAAGGACAAAATTTCTAGAGAGAGAGAGGAGGAGGAGGAGAGACTCAAACCCTGGAACCAGAGTTCAGCGGGGCCTGGCCGCGAGCTCGCTTGGCCTCAGGCGTCTCCACTGCCACGGTGACCGGACAGCCGCCGTTGCCAGCAGCGGAATTCTCCATCCTACCATCGATGCACGACGCGAACCGTTGCTCCATCCACCCCTCGACGTCGAACCTCCTCCCCCCGACGAACCTCCGGCCGCTGCACACCCACCCGATAACGCCGGCCACCGCCCCCAGGAATGCGATCACGACGAGCACGGCGATCACCGGACCCACCGACGCGTTGCCGGGGTGAGATGAGTACCCCGGCTGCTGAATTTCCGCCGCCTGCCCCCCTACTACTGGCATCGACATGCCGCTAACCGCCTTTTTAACCCCTCCGGTAAATCACTGGCGGTTAAAACTTAAAAAAGCCAAATCTCCGGTTCAGCTTTCTCTCTCCTCCAGCATCTCGCCGCTGTGAAATCGGGTGATGGGCACCGCTGAAAACCCCAGAAAAGGTAAAAAGTAAGCCTTTCTCTGGAAGTGGGGACCGACGAACGGACGCCTGCCGGCTTTCCGGTACCGGCAAAAGGAGGAAAATGATGGTAAAAAGGCTGAACGAAAAAAGTCAGTCCGGCGATGAGCCGCCACAGAAACAGGGAGGATTCAGAATGGACGACACTTCTATTGATTCGAGTTGGGATCCCAACTTTCGAGTCGGTAGTGAAGCGAAAGATGGCCTCGTCCTCCTGGTCTGAAGTGATAGGGCCGGTCGTTAAAACCCTAAAAGAGAGATCCACTGACTCTACTGTATAGAGCGAGAGAGAGAGAGAGGTTTAGTCTGAGGGAAGTGTAAGCTGAAGGGTTTGATGATGGTAGTCGGGATAATGACAAGGGATGAAGTATTATTTTATTTGGAGAGAAAGAGAGAGAGAAGGGGAGGGGTCAAACCAGGGAATCTTATAATGCAGAAAGAGGAAGTATTCATTCATATGACAGACAGGCGCAGGCTAACCGCCATGAGAGGAATGTCCTTATGTTGCAGAGTTGACGTGATGAGGAGAAAGGTGACTAATCAAACTTATTCCTCTTCTTTCACTTTCTCATATTTTTCTACCCTCTTTCTCACCATTTTGCATCGTGGCAGCATCAAGAGGAGAGCGTGTAACCAGAAATGTTTTGAAGGAGGGCAGCAAGCGACAGGATCCAATGGCTCCGGTTCTGTCTGTCTCTTTTACTTTTCGGCCTCTGACCTCAACGTCCTCCTTCTTCCTCCTTCGATTATGTCATCGACATGTCACGAGTTCGAATCTCCTGGCTCCTGCCATCTGCTGCAAGCCCACGTTAGATGCTGTACTCCTTGGTGGCGGTAGATGACAGATACTTGTTTGTAATTATGAAAATATGTAGTTAATCCGATTATTGAAAGAAAAATAAAGATAAAAATGTAATGGACATGTTTATTATTTTACACTTTTTCTCCTTGTTTCCTATGACTTTCACTCATTCAAATATATATTCTAGTTTCTTAACAAATTGTTAAACCAAGGCCTAACTTTGGTATTGGATTATTGAGTAAAGTATGGGTTTTATTAGAACAAACTATTTACAAAAGATCATTTTCTCCAACACAAAAGACTGTAGAACCCAAAGAGTTAGGCAATACGAGAACTTGCTCATAAGTTCAAACTTCAACCTTTTTTTTTTCTCCATAGTTGAGTTCCTCTTGAATTAAACCTTAAACAGTATTTTTGGAGTGTTTGGACGACACCAACGTTGGGCTTAAAGGAGACTAAGTTTCAATAAAATATAATTTTTGGAAAGAGGATGAAAAAACTGAACCCCCAAGGTTATTCACAAAAGTGGGTTTAAGGTGTCTTACCTAAACTCACAAACCAATTTCTCATAACTCGTTAAAAAACTTAATTTTCACAAAATTTGGATAAATGGGATCGTCATTCAAACGCCTCCTTCAAGTTTCAAGGTTTAAAGGGTCCTTTAGGCTGCAAACTTCCTTGGGTTGCTTTATTTTTTTATTTTTATATTAAGAGAGCGTTGGGAGGTAGGCACCTCTTCATTATTAACAAAAAGTAATATGTACCCACTTCTCCATTATTAACAAAAAAGCAATCTGAGGGAAAAAAAAATGCAAAATCACAAGTTCCAAAACCAAGAGGTAAAACAAACCAAAATAGCATATATTCTTACTGGTCGTAAATGGTGGTGAACATAACACCCAAGTAGAAGGATGTAATGGAGGTCTACTCAGACCCTAAAATAAGCTAGAATTTGAAGATTATTGTCCTTGCCCAAAAGATTTCTGCTGAGTAAACATTTGGCTCGAGCAAGTTCAAGCCAGGCGACCATACTTGCCATCTGCGATTCAATAGAAGCCCACTTCCTAGGCATGTTGTATCTCACGGCCTCTTCAGTCGATCCTTCCGCAAAGTTGGTACTCATTTCCATACTCTACCTAATTCCATGCCAAATGCCAAGAGTATTGTGTGCCACATGCAATTGATTTTTTACTATTTAAAATATTTTATAAGTTTGTATTTCTAATTATTTTTTTATTCTCATTTTGATGAAAATAAATGTAATAATTTGTTTAATTAAGAAAATGTTTGGCTTTACCACATATGTCCTATTCAACAAGCTTAATGGTAAATTATGGTCGGTGGTGCAGCCCTCAGGGTTGTGGTGTATTGGGTAGTGAGGCGGTTTACTCTAAATGGGTCTGTATTGAGTCTTATGGTCGTTGTCACTAGTGCACTGCTCTTTGCATCATAAAAGGTCCCGAAACATGCTATGTAAACCTGAGTGAAGAGCATAGAAGGAAGGGGAGCGGGCTACGACCTCTCTTTGAGTTAGTGGAAAAATTGCCACTGCCCTTGAAAAAGAGTGATGGGAGGACGGCAGTTGTGTCAAGAAAAGTACATTCCTTCTAGCTTGTCCAAATGACTCAAACAATGAGTAGGAAATTGAAAGAACCCCATTCAGCTAAGACCAGGAACTGTCCAGGTTTTACAAACTGTCTCTTCTAATCCACCTGGATTGGAATTGGAATTGATATTAGACCAAATCTAGGTCCAATAAAATGGCCCATCTGTACAAGAACTCAACAAGCTTGATTGGTAAGAAGAACATTATGTCTAGTTTTGGAACACATATTCAACTACATCAAGCACACATGTTTTGGAAAATATAATGTTCTTGTTATAAGAAATATTGTGTGGCTATTAATGCATTCAAAGATGCTCACAGTAACACGGATCAATTAGTCGCTTCTCTTTTAACATGGTTGGTCCAGACAGATTTTGATGGATAGAGATGTCCATGACATAGATTGGACTTCCACTCATTCCAAATATAATCCGAAGAGAAGTCGAGCATACGTACTTCTGCATATTTGAATTCATATTTAATAACCGAGCATACGTACTTCTGCATATTTGAATTCATATTTAATAACTTGAACTCTTAAACCTAATAAGATCGGATCCACACAGCGTGGCGAAACATAGCAACTCAGGGTTTTTTTTTTTTTTTTTTGCCAATAAACGGCCATTTGAGGCCTTTCTTCCTTTCATTTTAAGGAAGAGCAAGGCAAAATAATGTCTTTTCTCATCACTGGGACCCATAAACAGAATTTGATGTGGTCAGGTATCTGATCTAAGTTTGGAATAGTGAAATTTGAACTAATCAACCACAACATGATATTGCATCTGCAAGTGTCAAACTGATCTGCAGATTATTTCAAACGCCTATTTCCGGGGCAATGCAACTAGTCATGTTTAGATTGCTATTGAACTAGTTATCGTCAACAGGTAGGACCTCTTCCACTCAAACTGGAATTTCAAGTTTAGATCCAACCAACAACCCGAAACCTGCTTGGTAGATTTTGTAGCATTATTAGAATTTTGAATTGAAAATTTTTGAATTTTAATCAGCACTGAAGCTGGAATTAGTCTAGTATCAATTTTTGTCAACCTGAAAACTCTATCCGATTATTTAACTGGAGTCATTTATATCATACAAAATTTGGATCTTATCAGATGTGGTCAGCATCAGGTCCTATTCAACCATTTGACAGTATAGGTGGACTCGGAGTCGGGATCCAATATACTAAAAAATAATTCCGGTGTCATGAGCCTTGGTAGCTTCTTATCACGATCCGTCCAAGCACTTACAGCATCCCATGGGTTCCAGATCTTTAAGACCAAATTTTAGATTGGGATCCAATTCATGGGCAGCCCCGCATTCAAATCCCAACAATCCATGCACACCAAAAATCCGTTTTTCATGAAGGCAGATCCGTGCTAGTAACTGCTAAACTTTTCTCCTTTTTCAGGGTTTCCTAACAGGTGGTTTATGGGTGGACCTCAGATGAGGCCCACAGACTCACTACAATTGCTCATTGAGCTCTGTAACTTTTGTTACAGATCTCCTGCCTTACTCACATTCAATATCTGGAGGCCACTCTCTGAACTTGGACATCTTATTCCCTTTCAATTCTTTCCTCCCCATTTGGTTTTCAGTCGTAGTGGAGGAAGACTGGAATATTCTGGCTCTGCTTGTTTCCCCCAGTTTCTGATTCTATGTCTCCTGTGCAGTTTGCGCTTAAGTAAGATTCTCTTTGGGGGGGATTCTTACTTATCTTTAGTCTGAAGAGAGAATTCTCTATTGGCTTTTGTGGTTCTTGGCTATCTTTCTCGTTGGAATTCGTTTTCCTGGTATTATCGAGCTTTTGCCTTTTTGGTGTCTTTGGGTTTTCGATCTTGATTGGCCTTCTTCTGTTTCGTGGTCTGAGCAATTTATTGATTGTAGAGAGTGGTTCAAGTAGGAGACCTGCTTTTTGGGGTTGTGTTGTTCGTTCTTCCTCTCTGTGTCCTTTGCATTTGTTATTTCTTTGTCCAGAGAATAGAACTGCATTTTTTGGTTGAAGTTTTTCAGGTTTTGCTGGAGGCAGGAAGTAGGTACTATTTGTGATAGCAATTCTTTGGAAGTTTTGGTTTGGTGGAAGATAGTCTTTTGTTTGAGAATCTATAAGGAGTATTTTTTTTCATAAATGGAGGGGAATGATGAACGAAATTCCATGTCTGAGGTGCTTTCTGATTCGATGATTCATCTCTCGGACTCCAGTATTAATGGTAGAGAAAATGGTGAATTGGATCATAACTTCTATATAGACAATGTCAGCAAGAATGTTGAATTCATTTGTCTTGGCCACAAGGCGACATCCGCTCCTGGGATGGAAGTAGCTCCAGGAATGGTCATTAAGGATGGAATTAAGATGAGCCGTGAGGAATGGCTTGAGCTAGCAAGGAGGTTTCATATTGCAGTTAGCTCCCACAGCTGGCTCTCGGTAGAGAGTTTGATCCCATGCAGGGACCAACAGTGGCTTAACGATGCATTGTGCGTGACATTGTATTCAGTTTGGTTCATTTGCACATGTTCTGATGTGGAAGATGTCACTAGATTGATAAAGAGGCAGGTTTAATTTGAAGCTAATGATTTCATTCGAGCTGTCCTTAGGACTTCATTTCTTGCTTCATTTGTATATGCTTGACAATCACGACCCACGAGTTTGACGGATATGGCTAAGGCCATGGCTGAAAGGTATGGATATAATGCTGGGAAAAGGCATTGCCTTTTGATGATGTTTAGTATTTTTCTGCAACTCCAAGGGTAGCTACTGAGTTTTCAGTTTTGTATGTTAAGAAATTATGCCTGTGGCGTTACTTGATGAAGTTCTACTTGCTCATCGCTAACTTTTCTATCTATGCAACCCAAAAAAGAAAAAACTTTACATTGGCAAGGAGTTTCATCTTACGCTTTTTTCTTTGCTTTCGTAAGTGAACATGCAGCTGATAGCTTTCAAAAGATTTCTTGAGATGGTTGGTGATCAGCTTATAGGAAAAACCTTTTCTGATGCTTTTGATGTTGCATGCTATCATCCTCTTATTCTTTTCTCAGGTGCTATTGAATCTTGTTGGGCTTCTGGAGTTGCATCATGATTGATGAAGGAATTGCTTGAACTATTGGTAGAAGGAGGTGTTGATAATGTGAACCAATCTTTACTTGAAGCTTCTCGTTTTGGAAACACAGAGCTTGTTCACCTTCTCTTACAGGTAAACAAAGAAATGTACCATTTTATATCCTGTGAATGCAAATGTGTTTGGACTGCAAGAGAGTGATACTGTCACCTGGTTTACACTTGTGTATAATAATTTGAGAGTATCTTTTTGTTTCAAGTCTAGGGTTGATTGGGATTGCTTGAAAGATGATACGGGCAGTGGAGGTTGATTCCTAAGTTAACATTTATCAAACATAGCTAGGAAATGAGAAGTGTCATTCTATGTTATTCCATGCTTTATTGCATGTTAAATAGCATTATAGGAGAATGTTAGCTCTTTCTTTCACTCTAGCCTTTTTTATAGCATAATCTTGGACCACTGGTTGTCCTCTTAAGAGTTTACTTGCTTCTTGGCTTGGGCTTATGAGACCTACCTTTGTGAAAAATGTCAAGAGTAGAGAAGCTAGCTATTCTATAGACTATGATAATTAAAATTTCCAGTTGGACAATATTGGTGGAGAGTCAGGAGACAAAAGAATTTGTTGGTACCCCTTTTAAGTGATATATGTGTGTGTGTGTATATATATATTGAGAAAGAAGAGAGAGAGATTAGTAGCTATAATAGCCACATATACGAATTTTAATATGAATCATCTTGGTTCGTCGGTGCTATGGACATCAGGTGAGGAGAGATTAAGTTGAAATTTAAAATATAGAAATCAAACTGTTTTTTCAAGAAAGTGACATACTCCTCAAACAAGGAGAGAGAGATAGAGAGAAAGAGGAAAATAACTGAGTTTCCTTAAACAAGGTTCTCGCCTCCTTTGAAGGGCATTCTCACCTGATATATAAAGGTTAGGTAGCTACCAGTCTGCATTTATATGAACCCATTCACAGCTGAGTGCATCAGGCTCATGTTTGACTCAAGATTGATGCAGCCAAATTTTTGTATGCAGTGCTTTTATATCACATATTTGGATTCATTAGCCAATGCTTGTAAACAATCTTAATGTGGTGATTTTACTGTACATTTTTCTAATTTTCTTTTGCTTTCAACGTTGAAAACTTCAGTGATAGGGTTTTTTGCTGTTTGGCTTTTCCAGTCAATTGATTCTTTCATGTTTATTAGTTGTATAAGTTGCCTTCTTTGTCTATCGTGTTGATGTTTGGATTTGATTTTGATTATTTGTGTTCGCATTTATTGATTAGCAGAAGACAATTGTTGCTATGACGTTGTTTCTCAATGCACATAGGTAATGGTATTCTAAAAAAGGCGGATGTGTGCGTGTGCAGAACATAGATAATTGATTCCTACAACCCTATAAATCTTACTGTCCAATGAGAAAAATGCAGTTCTTCTGTATATTCCTTTTATATATATATATATATATATATATATATATATATATATATATATGTATGTTTCACATGGAAAGTCGTTCTCGTCCTTTTGGCCTCCCATCTCTAATTGTTATAATTTTCATTCGTGGAGAAACTATATGGAAGCCCAATAATACTTTCAACAAATTTTCTCTTTTACATTGCACTGAGCTTTGAATACAATTCAAAGGAAACGAATGAAAATATGATAGATGGTTGAAATTCAAATGTCCCTCAAGTTAATGTGTCAAACGAAAAGTTCCCTTTTCTAGGATCTATTTCTCATCAATGATGAGGTGCCTCAGGTTCGTTTTGGGAGTGATTTATTTGGTTTTCATATTTTTCTTTTCTGCCAATATCATTCATATTGCAGAATGTTAAAGTGCATATTTTGCCGCAGCATTGCAACTGTTGAGAAGGTCAGTCACCTGAAATTATGATCGGTGTAGCTTATCTGGATAATAGGTCCAATTGTTGCCTTTAGCATTTTCAGACTAGCAGAATCCAACTTTAAGTTGCATTATTTTGTCCAGATTTTCTCTTCGTCTTTTAGCAGCAAGGATGTCATTGGTCTTATTATAAAGAGAATGCTCTGCCATTGGAGAATAAGGATGTTTAATGGGCGTCGTCAAAGTGAAGGGTATCTTTTGGGACATTCACCTTGGAGACTTTGTACCTTGTCTTTCATTGTCTTTTCTAATTCATTGCTGAATTTTGACACAATAATGTCATTGATATTTACAATCGAAACAAAGTTTTACAATCAATAAGAAACGGTTTTTTGTTCATCTTCTAACATTCTGAAGTTGAATTCCATGTATTTCTCCATCTACGGGTGGAGCTAGATATCTACTTCACAAAATCCTTAATGTTTCATCTGCAATTTCAGATTGCTAGTTCTTGTTCACGTTCCTTACCTGCGTTTGTGACATGGCAGAGGCATCCCCGACGCACTTTAGCAGCTTTGTTTTTTGCTATGATGTCAGAACAAATCTATAATGGTGATGCATTTGAATTGAATGGTTTATGTATACTTTTTTTTTTAAATTGTTCTCTGTATGCCTCTGCTTGAAAGATTTTTTTGCTGAAAACCTGGACTCCAGGACTACTTTGTAGGATCCGACATTGAGAGAGTAGATTCTTTTTAGGTGGAGTTCTTTATTAAGTCTACAGTTTGGCAGCTTCTGGGAATCATAATGGAACAGTAATGACTAGAATAGAATGATTTTCATGTGCCACCTAGATCATGCTGCCATGGTTTTCAGATTTTTCCTGATCTTGATCAATAGAGATTGTTGATGTTAGCAACGTTGGTTTTGGATCTCTCTGTCCCTGTCTCTCTCTCATATTCAGTCCTTGCATCCGTGGTTGGGACTGAAGTTTCTCATCATAAGAGCTAAGCACGATCATGATTTGATGAATTTGTTACTACCTTCCTCTGTTTCCACTTAACTTCTGTTTTAAAGCTTGTTGTTCCCCTCTCAAACACTTGTTGGGAGCTGGTAATGCCTTTGAACATTGGCTTCGTTGAATTAAGTTAGTTTCCATCTCTCTCTCTCTCTCTCTATTCACATTAGAACACTAGAAACTACTCCAAACAAGTTTTTTCAGCATCAAGTCTTAGCTTATACAGCGTTAGATTAAAACATTTCTTATTTTTCAGATCGCTATCTGAATAACCTGGATATAGATGTATATCTTGCTCTGGAATTTGCGTGCGAATTCAGCAAGATAAGAACGATGGAATATCTAGTAACGGAAGGAAATGCTGCCGAATACTTGAGACCTCGCATTCGAGCTGCAGACAGAGGGGTGCATGCAAGTTGTTAGTTGGATTCTTGGAAAAGGTTGCACAGATATGGAGCTGTCTTGCCCTCGCAGCTGCAACCTCAAGCTGCCAAGTTGACGTAGCCAAATATCTGTTAGAGAACGTTGAAGGCGACGTTCTCTCAGCATTTGGCATAGACATTGTTAAGGCAGCTGGAAAACGAGGATGGGCTATCTGATGGAATCCAATTTCCTCAATGATGAAGAGGCAACGTATTTGAAATTGTTGAGCACATTGTAAGATCAGGCGAGAAAGGTGTCAGTCCAGAGCAAAGAGCATTTATGTCCAAGATGTGGACCAAAAATGCATTTCTTCAGGGCCGGAAATTCGCAGAAGATCACAACCTGAATTTGGCCAGAATTATGAAGAAGGGCGCGTCACCCAGTTTTACTGATTTGCCAGTGCAAATCCAGGTAAATTTGAGCTCGTTTTTCAATAATATGCACGACAAGTTCTCCAATCTGCTGCATAATCAATATGACACTTTATTTGGTTGTTTTGCCTGATGACTCGAGGCTGCGTTTGGGAGGAGTTGAAATGGGGAGGGCAATGGACCAAAACAAAAGCAGGGAGTAAAGTAGATTTGTACTGATATCGTCCCATCTCCACTCCCATTTACATTTCTAACTTCCAAAGCAATGCTCCGAACAGCTATTGGAAGTAACTCTGGGTGTGTATTAGATAACTCATCAAACTTGAATTCACATTTCCCCTCTCATCCAGGGCCTTCCAACAGCTTCTAGTCAAGGGAAATGAAGCTAAACCATCCATATCATGTAGGCTTCTCGACTTTTACCTTTACGGAGCCCTGTTCATATCAGATTGCAGAATGCAACTCAAAACTGCATGACTCCCCACAGATTGGCTTCTGATGGTAATAAGAATATTGCAGGTCGGAATTGCATACTATTCAGTGGACAGTGAATGCGTTTCGGCCGAGGGGCAGCTCCTGCCACAGTGGCTGAAAGGGCGGGCAGCTTGTAGAGGCTTTGTGGAGGCTCGGCAGTGAAAACATCGATGACCTCATGACTCGTTCGAAGGAGGAACTGGTTGCCAATCTGGAGGGTTACTTGCCTGCTTTCCTGATTCGGACCAGTTCATCACCTTAATCGTCTCCTTCTACGGGAACAATTATAGGCCACTGAAATAATTCTGTACTGGAGACTCAGCCATCCAAATCATTACATGATAGATCGCTCTCTCCCTCCCTCCCTTCTTCTAGTTACAGAAAGTGGCGGTAAATGAGCCAGCTAGAGCTTGTCCATGCTCAAGAAAGCAAGACATTGCGAGCTCAAGCCCAAAACAGGTGGGTTTGGTCAGACTTGGCATGAGATGCCATGCTTTTCTTTCTGTTGCCACATCTTGTCAAGCATCAGGCAACACAGTTCTGTTCCGCTAACAATTATTGTGTCAAAGAGAAAAATGTTTGCAGTGTCCTTTGAAGACTGAAAAAGAATCACAATTACAAGATAAAAGTGCAATATCGACTGGTTAATGTGTCTGCAGCTGGTCCAACGATGAAGACTCCTTATCTGTTTCAGATTTCAATGTCAATGAAATGAACTTCCTGGACAAAACCAGTACTCTCACAGAAAAAAAAATTAATGATAGGTACAAGGAACCATGGATGGAAGTTATCAAGGAATCTTGATGTTGGTTACTGGCACCACAAGCTGCAATGAATGAATCCACCAATCACCTCTAGGACCTCAACTTTTTGGGTGCTTGTCCATTTTTCTTCGTGAAAATACAAGATTTCTTAGTTGCATCAAAAGTAGCTAGGCTAAGGCTTATTCTTCATGAACAAACTCATGAAGATCATCATATTGGTCAGACACAAAATAAGCACTTGATCATGCAGAGCTGATGGCACCTAAATGAAGTCCATTCTCCCACTTGTATCCCCATCCCCAAGCATCCATAGTTACAAGATCTTTGTTGTCAACATAAGTATGTGAGGAAAACTGTCATAGTATATAAAAATTCTAGGCAAGTTTATTGACTAGTTTCCTACAAATGTGAGCGTGCTTATTGCATAAATTTTAAAATGTATATGAATGAATATATAAGAAACCTAAAAGGTATGCGATTTGATGAGGCTACAAATGAGGAAATGAATATCTATTTTCTTGAAAATAGTACCTTTAAATTACATGATCAATCAACAATAGAAGAAGTAATGGTTCCAGCACCTTAAGCGCAATAAACAGCCTGCCCCGAGCCGTCTATACAAGGAGCCCCGACGACGGTCTCGTACCATAGAGGTGAGCTGCTCAACGGCTGCGATGATCCCACGCACACCTCTATCTTCTCTCTGAACCGCTCATCGGTCAGCCTGAGCATGACGGCCAGCGGCAGCCTGACACGGTTCTCGACCGATACCCTGTGTCTCGGCTTTATCCGGTTCTCGAGACTGAAGGAGAAGTACTGAGGGAAATCCCTCAGCTCGTCCATTCCCCTCTGCATGTCGTTGACAAGGAACTCGAATTTAGGGCGTAGATTGGTCTCCACTCCGTAGCAGAAGAGCGGCGGGAACCGCCTTACCATCGAGACGGCGTCCCGGCGGGAGAATCCGACACGCTGGAAGAACTCGAGGCGGGGGACGAACTTCTCCTCGGCGTCGCAGGAGAGGAGTGCCGTGTGCTTCCTCACGTCGGCGATCCCCAGAGACTGCAGGAAGTAGAGGGTGGGCCGGAGGCGGTCGGGGACGCTGCAGGCGAGCAGTCTCGGCCGTCGGTTGATGACTCCGCGCAGGTCGTCGCCGGAGACGCCGACCTCGCGCAGGAGGAAGGTGAAGACGGGGAGGACGTCGTCGCGGACGCTGGCCTCGAGAACCTCCGGGCACAGATTGAAGATGCGGCCGAGCTCGGAGTCGGGGAAGCCGTTGGAATGGAGGAAGTCGACGACGGAGAGGATGCGGTCGATAGGGGCGTCGATGGCGGAGGGGCGGGCGTCGGCGAGGTGGAGGACGTCGACGCCGATGGATTCGAGGAACAGCAGCTTCTCCTGGAGAATTGGGCGGGAAGAAGGAGAGGGGGAGGCGATGATGGGGTTGGGGATTCGCAAAGGCTTCTTAAGCGAGATGGAGGAGGAGGAGGAGGAAGAAGAAGATGGGGAAGAGGTGGAGGGAGGATTGTTGGGAGGGCGTACGGAGGCGGGGATAGAGGTGGGTAGGGGAGGGGCGGAGAGGAGGTGTTGGTGCTTGGGAATGGCGGTACGAGTAGCTGCTATGGAGTTGCAGAGACCAAGCGTTTCCGCCATTCGTCTACATCTCCCTGTGTCTCGCTCTGCGCCCCCGGGTGAGGAGTGAGGGCCGAGTAGGACGGAGAAGATTTTGTTGCTATTTTTTTAAGCTTTTATTTTGCTTCCAATTGGTTGGCTTAGGATAAGACTAAATTACCGGGATGTTCATCGCACCTTGGTCAGTGTCGTCACTCTAGCCTTTGACCCTTCGATCGCCTTCTTCCACAAGCCTTCGGGTCGGCCCGGCCCGACCATCCAAGACCCAGACTTGGGTCCGCTTGACTATAATAAAATTAAAAGAAAATACACATTACTCAACCAGCCCTGTTGTAATATTATATTATATCACATCATATATATATATATATATATATATATATATATATATATATATATATATATATATATATATATATAATATAAATTATAAGTTTATATTTATTTTTGACGGACCTAGTCTGAAATCCAAAATTGTGTTGCAGCTCGGGCTGGATATCTCACTACTACGAGATGGGTGCCTGGCCCAGGCTTGTATACAAGAGCCTTTTCGTTTGAGTGCTATTTTTGGTTGAGATTTCAGAAACACGCTCACTTTTCTTGGCTTCTCGATTTAGAGTTTGTTCCAAAACATATACTTTAGAAACTTATGTTTCAAAACACAATATTCTTATCAAACACCTTTTATGTGTATGTTCCGTACAATCGAATGCGAAAAACATGGATGGTGCCAATTGATCTCAGTGCATTGTTTAATACAAGCTGCTTTTCCAGTGTTCAGCCAAACTTTCAGCAGCCCTAACTTTTTATGGGGCAAAGCTTCTTGAGGGTGTGGTAGATTATTGAACTAAGTAGCTTTGGGTAGGAATGTACAACAAACAAGCTGGGTTGAGTTCGAGCTTTGCTGGGCTCAGAGCTTGATGATTCGAGTCGAGCTTGACTCAGTAAACCGAGTCCAAACTAGAACTCGACTCATTTAAGCTAGTGTCATTTGATTCATATTTTTTTTCCTTCAAATGTAAATGGAAAACACAAAAGAGGAATACAATTTTTATAAAAAAATATATCAATATAGCCCTAAAAATTGACAAACAAGGAAAACATGGGCTGATTCAAGTTTAAACGAGCTGAGATTATGTAACTCGAACTCGATTAGTTTGTAAATCAATTTTTAACTAAAGCTCGAGTTTGACCCAGTTATTAGATGAGTTGAGTTCAAGTTGAATTTATACTAGCAAGTTTGAGTCGAGCCCAAGGTAGGTGAGATCATAGTTGTAGTTTACCTGTTCATGTTCATATAAAAAATCGTTTAGTAGAAAGCACACTTAGTGAATATCTCACGAAACTACCTCAAAGATAAAATGAGTAAGATTCACAAAACACTAGTTTTAGTATACAACAGTTCTGCCCCAATCTTTGAGGAGATTCATAAAACACTATCGCTGCCAATTAACAACCCTTGAAGTAGCTTACAAACAATATTGAGCCAATTTATATTATATTTTTATGATGTGAAATCTATCAAGGCCCAAACCACCAAATGTGTCCACTTCTGGCACTGTGACCTATCACAAAAAGCCAAAAAGCATAATCTAGTTTTTCTATTGCTTAACAATGTTTGCTATAATCTACAAGGCGCTTTGGCAACAATAACATACTGTTATTGTTTCATGAATCAGTTTCAAAAAATAGAGCAGATACTTATGATAGTATTCAATGAGTCTGCCCTACTTTTTGGAAAAGTTTGAAGGCTATTTGGCTGTCACGCACTTATGATATAACCAGTTCCTCTTCTTGTTTGGTTCTCATTTGATAGGTACCATTTATGTGAGATTTACAAATAACAATTTACGTTTTGACATATTCATAAATAATCTCTTAACATTAAATAGATTATAAATAACGAGAACAGGTAAATATTAAGCCAATCCATGCGATCAGGTGGAATGCTCAAACCGCTGGTGCTATGTGTAGATCTTTCTGATGCCATGCATCAGGTGGTTGGGGCATTCCTCCGTGCATCAACCTCTCTAATGTTTGGTGTTAGGTGATTGGTGCATTCCTCATGCGATGGTCAAATGACTTAACGCACAAGTCGTCTATTATAAATAGCATGCATGAGTATGCATGAGTTTATGATTCATCAAAAAAAAAAACTGCAGAGTTTATGAAATAATCAAACACATGTATGAATGAACTGTTAGTGATAGTGGTGGGAGAAAAATCATGCTGGTGATAATGTGCTAAGCAAAAATATCGGTGGTAAAAGTATGACAGCTGATAATGATGATATATATAACAATGGCAAAATTGTTTTAGAAGATGTCATGTACAAAATGATATCAAAATGAAAATAAACACAACTAGATTGTTTGGTGTGTAAGCTCTCGTGGATGTAGGACACAAGGTCCGAACCACGTTAAAAACCAGTTTCCCTTTCATGGTATTAGAGCTCTATCAGTAAGGAGATCGAGTTTCGATCCTCTCCACCATGGCATCTGGAGAGTATTCTAACTTTGTTAATTTATCAATCATGTTGTTGCGAATTATGTCAGTAACTTAAGCAGCTTAGGATTTTTCAAACATTGCTTTCTAGTTGCGTATTCCTTTATACATCTTTCATCATTCATTGGAGGCATCGCATATGAACAGAAACCACTACCGTGGAGAAGAGTCAACCTTACTGAATCTCGTGCAGGTATTAATAATGATCCGTGCTGCTTTGTGTCGGCTCTGCAACTTTTAGGATATCCATTTTCTTTGCTCTTTATAGCTCCGAAAAGTTCTGAAGCCTGATGCCTAGTTGCAATCACAAGCTACACGTTGTAATCATTGGGCTTTTCATATCCAAAATCTGCTTAATGTGGAAGATGATAGAAATTCTGGCAGTGTAGAAGTTTGTTTGGGTGACTGATTCAGGATTTCAATGTTCATTTCCACTTAAGTTTAATTCTTCAGACGCTTGCTCGTTCTTGTCCATCTTAAATTATGACTCTCAATGGTACAATTTCGTACTTGTTATAGTCTTGGAAAGATATACAGACACTTTAATGCATAGATATCTTCATTATCACGTCGCTAAATGACTAAAAGTCCATCTTAGTTCGCAAATGTATCATTTACCTTAAGTTTTGAATTATTTATCTAACAACTTGCGTGCATAAAATCTTGCATGCTCTGCAATCTCGATCAAATTGTGGTCCTTTTTACTTTACGAATATATAAAGTGCCAGATACAGATTCAGAAGCACTGAAATCTCCAATCCTTGGACCCCTTGAGAAGCACCGTGCTGAGGAAACTTTCGTTTATGTTGAAGATTATGGTGAGAATCGCCCACAAACACATGATCCGGAACAGACTTCACTAAAGTGGCAACAGAAGAGCTCACTGAGTGTTTGTTTTAATTCTTCAATGCCTTCATGTACCCATCATGATGTTGAAGTTTGTTTGGCTTATACTGTTCTTGTGTTGCCATAATGTGCAATGCTCATTAGATTGTTCAGTGAAAGATGCCACTATTTTCCTTTTTCTTCCGGAGAGAATAGAATTAAGCCGCTCTTGAGGCGGAGATCTGACCGGAATTGAGGTGGGAGACCACTCTCGGTGGATCTCAGCCCCACAAGAGAGCATAGTAGAGCTTTGAACTTATAATTAATGTGCCTTCCGCCCCTTTGGTTTTTAAGCTACCATTATTTTATAAGGATATTTTTAAGCAGTTAATGGCAACTATATGTCCAGATCAACCAGACATAAACAAGCATCCCCTGGCACTGAAGAAAATGTTTTGTGTTGAAGAGTACTCGAAGGAGGCTCCTTCAAATTGCTTCATGCGGGAGAGGTTTTCAGATCACTATTTCGTTTCTATCTTACCGCAGAAAAATTTGAACTAGATGAGAAGACAGTAGACATACTTCGACATGCTTTGGCATGTCATAGAGATGACCAGGTTACTCCAACTCTGCAGGCATTTGCTCGTCTAATTGTTGTATATGGTGAAACCTTATCTTCCTTTATCCAGTGCTATAGCTGGAAATGAGAGTTTCGGCTTGAAACAAGTTTTTCGAAAGCTAAAAGATGAATTCAGATTATTTGACTTGCTTTATAAAATCGAAGTTCACCAATACTTTCGTGATATTGAAAATTTCGAAAATTCTTATTGCTTTGCAATTTTTTTGCGTGCAACTTCATGCTGATTTATTTTGCATTCAAGCATTCTCCTCATTTTCACTTTCATGAAAAAAAAGATGTGTCCCTTCTAGAGTCTCCCAGTTATTCTTGACTTTTCACTGATATTCAGAAGCACCGGAAGGATTATTGTGATTTCTTCCTGTATTGCTATGGAAAAGTTGAAACATTAAGATAAGCTAAAGGTGAAATCAAAGCTGAAATCGCTGAAGTGACATCTGAAGGTGAAACCGTCAAGTGCCCTGAAATTGTATGTGATCATTCATACTTGCCACACAGGGCAACAATTGTCAAGCAT
This sequence comes from Nymphaea thermarum, assembly GCA_011799765.1. Classification (NCBI taxonomy): domain Eukaryota; kingdom Viridiplantae; phylum Streptophyta; class Magnoliopsida; order Nymphaeales; family Nymphaeaceae; genus Nymphaea; species Nymphaea thermarum. The sequence continues at coordinate 84,807 of JAANDH010000774.1, read as the reverse complement.
CTGAGCTCTTGGAGAGTATGGACTTTCAACTGCCATTGCATAGGTTTCAGCTGGTAAGAAAGGTTGCGAAGGTTGCTTTGCTCGGGCTATCTGCATAATGGATCATCCAATCCCAGACAAAAATGATTCACATTCTTTACAGGTTATTCTGCCTCAGAAGCAAATCAGGCCAAATCAGATACTGGGTTGTAAATTCTCATCTATTTTGGCATGAACTGAATTGAGGGCAACAAGAATCTTTTCACTCTTTCCTGTACTTGTTTAGTCATTACATCATAATTTTCTGCTGTATTCTGGGTTAGTTAAGTTAGGATGCTTTGACAAGAAAAAATTGGCAGAAGTCCATCAAAACAATATTATCAATTGGTCAACACTGTGGGAGGCTAACCAGCATAACAGAATTTCAGTATCTATGCCAAGAGATGCTAAGTCCACGAACTGATTTATCAAACAGAAACCAAAGCTGTGGGAAAAGGAAGCCAACTTCTCTAGTTCCTTTTTCCCCTTTGTGAGAACTGTAAATTGTGTTTAGCTACGCCTATTCACTCCAACCTATAGTATTAATCCATGTATCTCTTCTCTTGCTCTTGCTCTTGCTCTTGCTCCCATAATACAGTGCCAAGGGAAATGTGTTGCCTTCATTTCTACAGAAGCCAAGAGCGATCATTCATATAGAGAACTAAAGCCTGGAATCGATCTTCTTGACCAGTTCAGGATTCATTTTTTGACGTGTACGAGACATGAACCTACTAATAATTATGCTAGTGACCAATACTTCATATCCACTGTAAGTGATCTCTTGTCTTCATTGATTGAGACTTCTCTAATTGGAAAAATCAAACAAGCGTAACAGTCGATTATGCTTCTTCTGTTGCTCCAAATCTACCAAGAACTATCTGTTCAAATTCAAGGATTGTTCATCGGGAAGTAGAATTGGTTATGGAGCTGCTTGCTGCAGAGCTATGATCCGCCAACGCACTTGGAGTCACAGTGCAGGATCTGGTCAAGATCTAGAATCTTGATAGCATTTAGGGAACGTATGCTCTGCATTCTTTTCGCATTGGAGTCTCTTCCGGCCATATCTGGGAGAAAACACCCCAAGAGAAAACTACCTCACTGGATCATATTTAAAAAGTTCAAACTCTCATGAGAAGAATATTATAAAGAAAACATTTACTGAAATCGTTATATTATAGGGTTGCAAGTTCTTGATCGAATCGTGTATCTGACTGCTGCTAGTGCCGCTGAATAATGACCTGCCTTCTCTTTTTTTTTTACTTGTTATTAGCAGAATATATATGTACCTTGAGTCTCTGAATTCTACCTCTACTCTAAACTTGCATTCCATACCTCGAATTGGCACTCTGGCTTGAAATTAGCTTGTCTCTTTCTAGTGGTCACACCATTCCTCATCCCACTTTCGAAGGGAATCATATTTCTGTATCTTCATGATCATGTCCTCTCAATAAAACAGGTGATTGCATTTCTGAACACTTGCCTTGGAGGCCGCCTCTTGCTAATCTACCAACTATTATTGCAAATGTTCTTTCTTTTGTCTACTTACAGTAAAACAATGATCTGTCACCAGCTAGGTTCTGTGCTTTAGACTGTCGCATCAAAGGAGGTCAAAATAAAGCGCAAGGTGCATCTCCTGGCATCATCTAGCAAAGGCGGAAAAAAACAAAGCAAAAAAGTTGGATGATTGATTACTACAACCTTTTCAAGCTAGAATATTATCTTTATTGTCTGCTTTATCCTGCTTCCAGGCAATCATATGAGTGCAAGGGTCCTAAAAGAAAGCAAGGATGTGGTTTCACCTAACTGAGCCCTGAAACTAGGTTCTTTTTACCTCTAGTAAATTACAAATAGCAGTAAAAGTAAAACCATAGAGCGATTTCTTTGCAAGTGCCTTTTGTTTTACATATCGCTTGATCGCATCTACTGCCAGAAGCTATCATCTATGCATGGGAAATAAATGATCAAAAAACAATTATTTTGACTGATTAGAAAAAAGAAAATGTGAACTATTTACCATTCTCCTCCTTCTATTTACCAACTCTATGGATGTAATGAATAAAACCTTTTTAGTACTTTGGAATCTGACCAGTGGTTCTCTTCTTTATTTTTCTGGTTACAAAGACAACCATCCACTTGTTTTTCAAATATGTGAGCCTTTTGCCAGCCTAGGATGCCTGCTTATCATTCCATGCCCTCTTTTTGGATGTATCATCTGTTTGGTCCACTTTACCACTATAAAAGTTGCCTTTGCTCTCCCCTTTACAAGAAGCTTAGTCAGGTTGGTAGGCCCATGAAAAAGCTTTTATTTCCCTTTTTTTGTCCTTAAGGGAGCCTTTTTCTTCTCCTTCTCTGCCATTACGTTTTGCGTTTTGTTAAGGGCTAATTTGAGAGTCTTTCAGGCAATCCAACTGTTCTTGGCCGAACGTGTAATCAACTTCACAATGCAGTTCACGAGTACACTGTTCATGTGTTGGACCCCATTCAAAAGAATCTCGTATAAGCACTTGAGCCCATTAAAAAGCTCTTTCTTTTGTTTCCTTTGGGATGAGTGAGCCTTGAAGCCTGAAGGCTTTGCCTTGGGAGTTTTAGGCTGCCTCAGAGCTTGGGTGGGTAGCTGGTTGTCTTCACTGGGCATAGTGCATCCCACCCTTAATGGTGCAGGCAGGGACGAAGCCATGATTTTTTGTAGGGGCAGGTGAAACGGTCCGCGGGTCGGGCCAAACTAAAAAATTTTGATTTTTTTCAATATAAAAAAAAATCATGCGCTCACCCGCTCCATGGCCCAGGCGGACCCTCTCCCTCCCTCCGCTCCTAGGGGTGCACCCATGGAAATCAAACAGAAACACACGATCTACATGACCCCCATTGGACCAGCTATGCTACGTCACTTGAGGTTCTTCCTATGTGTTTTATTTTATTAGAGGCCTTTCTTTGCCATTAACTTTGCATCGGGTGAGGGCTATTTTTGGGAGATTTTTAGTCTTTTCAAACACACAGAACCGAACTCTTTCTCCCTTCAGTAAATATATAGGTATTCATTTGAACGGGACAGGACGGCCTCCGAGAAAGAATTGTTCAAGCCGAAATATGTTTTGTCGAAGTGACAACATTTTGGACAAATTCACGGACATGGATAATCCTATATACGTGTTGGATTATGTGTAACGCCGTTTGATCGAAACAACTTATAATCGATCGACATTTATGTCAGGGTTTGGCACACATGGTTGAGCTATGAGCTGGTAGGCGGTCAGTTGTTAGTTCAAATATCAAAGGCACACGCTAGGACCATGGGCGTAAAAGTACAGCCATGGAAATTTTATGTCTTTGGCGAGTGATGAAGTCTTCGATAGCCTAAGACAAAAAAAAACTATGACAATTGAGATGTTTACTTAACCCAGATGCCTAGATGTTGTCCTACCAATTTGGGGTGAGCCGGAAAAAACCCTACTGCCGAAGTAAGAACGCCAAACCCCCCTTCTTTCTCCATTGAGTGGGGAAGTGGGTAAATGAGACCTAACAAGTTCAGCAACTCTGGTGAAAGTTTTCCTCCGTATATAGCAGGTCTTCTCCACATAGAGCTTTTAAGATTTTTGTCTTTTGTCTGTTGTTGATGAGCAGGAGGAATATTTCATCTTACAACTGAACAAGAGGACAGAAACTCCTACACTTCTCCCCATCATCTTCAAGGTAGTAGGCCTACTTTCGGTGTCTTAGGATGACACTCTCACTATGTTTCAACTTGCAATTACTCTCAAAACTCAAATTGGAGACTGACCACCTACCAGCTCCGCTCCATCCATGACGCTAACCCCCTCAAGGATTTTCCTGTCTGCTGACTTATATAACTATGTGGGAAAAAAAAAAAGCTCCTTTTACTTTTCAACTTGCAAAATTTCATTCAGACTCGTATGAATGGTCCAACAGAATGACTGATCCAATAACAGCTTCATCTATACAAGCACCCCTAAAATGTCACAGTGGGTAGCTGGTTTCATTAACTTGGGATAAGAAAGAAGCCATATAGAAGAGATCCAGATGGTTGATAAGAATCAACTTCCAAAGTGGTCTGATTGGCACATTCATGTAAAAGATGCATCGTTTGCGTGCACTGCATAGAAGTCCAGCTCACTTGTTTTATCATCTGCCAGAGTACATTCAATTGCCTACCTTTTAAGAGTTTAATTCTTTTCTGAAATATATCCATGACCAGGATTAGAAAGTATCACTTTTATACATTCACCTTTATTAATCAAACGAGTCAAGAATAAGATAGCTGGCAGTTTAGCAACCTTGCTCGACCAAATGAAGTATTTAAGAAGAATGATGTTCAAGCGTTTCTTGTTGGAACATAGACAAGGAAAAGGTGCAAATTAATGCATCCGATCACATATTAGGTGTTCGGTATATACAAAATAAAGTTGCCAACTTACCATATAAATTTACATTTTCTTCCTTAAGGGTTTGTAGGCGGAATCGTTATTGTTTCAGTTTATATATATAATTATTTACAAGTACTTCCTTAGGTGCCATCGTGAGAAAGAAGAATTTTAGAAACACAAAGATAATGAGTACAAGAAGAAGTATAAGCAAATCTTGCAATAAAGTGAAAGCATTTTATATATATGTATAAGTAGATAGAAACTAAACCAATAGGTCAGAAACAAAAACCAGACCCTTTAAGAATGATATTTAAAGTTCTTTTTAATCTAACCTCATCAATATGATCTTAAGGATAAGTTGATGTAAAATATACATAAAGTTCTTCATTTTCTTGTATTAATAGTGTTTTTATAATGAGCAAATAAATAACTCTGATTGCATCATTTTTTTGACAATAGAAAAATCCACATTTTTCATCAAACAACTTGATTTAAACATGTTTTATATGAATTTTTTTTTTAAAATATATCAAATTATTCAAAAAAAATTGCAAAAAAAAAATTTAAAAGGTCTGGTTTGTATCTCTAACTGGTCTTTATCAATTATATATATATATATATATATATATATATATATATATATATATATATATATATAAGACTGCTGTCATTAAAGTAGGCACATAAAAAAAAAGGAAAGACTTCTACTCTCACAGCAAATGTAGTTTGCTATACCTGTTTCATATATATATATATATAGATATATAAATGTATATATAAAATAATGAAATAGTGTATTTTAATATATATATATATATATAATAATGAAATAGCTTACGTTTTAATGAAAGCAAACAAATGAAAAGTTTTTCTCAGTTTTTATTTGATGTTTAGGAGACAAAGTAGTCACAATCAGACTCCAGAGGGAGAGTCGTCTCGTCGGAAAAGCATTCCCAACAACCAAGCTGTCCAAACGACAACTGTTCACCAGAAACGCAGGCTGCATATGGAAAGTGGTAGCAGTGTAGTGCCGCATGGTCAACAAAGCTGGTGCCGCCGCCATTAACAACGTATAATAGTTGGCAACCTAAAACCCCCGTGAATGACGACGGCGACCACCAGAACCAGGAGTGCAGAGGTCCCCCATAGATTTTCAAAAAGTTAATTTTCATATATATATATATAAACAAGACTTTCTTCTCTCTTTCTCTTTCTTGTAGATAAAACGAGAATGATTCTTCTCAACGTGTCACATACGGTAGATATCATATCTATTAACTGTAAATAAGAAGTATTATAATTGTAAGTGAATAGAGGAGTACTTTATTCTGCCACCCATCTGAATGTTGAAATCTCGACCTCTTCCTCCATTCTCTCATAATACCAAGCATATTTTAGGTGTCTGGGAGTGATGCCACCAACTTGTCGATGCTTTCGAACGCCACCTCAATCACAGTAACTGAAGCTAAATAATGGCTGCCTATCAGCTTCTGCTCAGTCAGTTTCACCAAGGAGGAAGGAAGAGTGTTCTAATTGATTTCAGATTTTAGAAAGATGACCGACACATGCTTTTCAATGATTTACACAAAACAGGGTTTAACAACATTTTCAAAAGGTTTAATTACTTTTGAAGCAAATAATGGTTAGGTGATGACGGTGAGGTTCTGTTGACGAAAACAATTTAATGATGAGAGTACCCACTTGAGGCGTGAAGGCAGCGGGGAACGAGCATGGGAAGGAAAGGAGGGAGCAATCTGGCGTTGGTTGTCTCTTTATCTCCCTTACCATCTGTCTGCCTTTTTCTCACGGTGCCGTGTGGGAAAGGGCAGCTGCCAGATTCGGTGGTCCTCCGCCGCTTTTTTCCTTAACAATGTGATTGAGAATCACAGCAGGAGCGAAGCTAGAATATTTTAGGTAAGAGAGTACTGAATACAAAATTTTAAACTTTAAAAAAACACTAACATGTAAATTAAAAAAAATTAATTTTTAATACAAAACCATTAAAAGTTTTATGTTTTGGGTGGGCAATTGCCCACAAGCGACTCACGCCTCCCTTCGCCAGGGGCACAAGATAACAATATTCGAAACTTGTTTGGCTGCCAGTGAAGGGAGGGCTGCCAAGTGACAACGCACATTCGAGTCAAAAGAAGGAAGTCTTTGTTGGACAAGTTTTGCCCGGACAGTTTATCTCTTTTTAATTTTTACCAAGTGAACATGTTGTTACCAGTCTGCCCACCATGAGTTGAGTTAATGCCCAATCAAGCTATTTGAGTCACCTTCAAAATGCAGAGTTTTTTTCTTCAAGAGAGTTCTCTTTCCTTTTGCATATGCTCCGGAATTGACGCCATGATAAGTTTAGGAGGAGTTTGGATGACACTTCAAAACTAAGTTTATAGTGTTTAGATACTAGTAAAATTGAGTTTGAAGAAAATTTAATCTTAACAAAACATGGTTTTATAAAAGGAGTGAAAAACTCTGACTTTCCACTGCTTATTCATAAAAACCAAGTTTTAGTATGTCATATACACAAACAAACTAGACTTTTAAAATCTATTGTAAAACTTGGTTTCTAGAACCCAGTTTTTTAAAAAAAAATATGTTAGAAGAGGATGCCATTCACATGCCCTTATGTATTTTGTAATTTTTAAAGCAATTTACATTATTTTCCCTCATTTTTTAAGTCCAAAAATAAGGAGATACTAGTGGATGCACATTGGTTGTCAAACTAATACGGCGCCGAGCACAGATATTCACAGCAGTTCGCTGGTTGGTGATCAAATGTACTCCAGTTGTCCCCATGGGAAGAAATACAATAATAATATCAGTGAACTCCAGTTGTTCTGATTGATGCAAATCATACCTCCTCTCCCTCTCTCTCCCCCCAACAAAAGTTGTGTTCTTCAGGTTTATGTTCAATGTTTGTTATCTTCTAGCACTAATAGAAATATATAGTAGAGAGTGCAAACATGTTTTATTTTATGATTTCACTTTCTACTGCATTATTTATTTGGGCCAAGACACTCGAATTAAAAGATATATCATATGTGAATACCGAAACAAGTTAGAACCTTGAAAGCATGAGAGTGTGATCTTGAGAGTTTTATGCTAAAAGCTAAAAAAAAACATTAATGTGCATGTAATTTCTTCAATATCCTTTCACTTACCGTGAATGCTGGTTGGTTCCAATTTTTATGATGCTAACTAAACCAGTTCGAGAGAGAGAGAGAGAAAGTGAAATGGTATAATTAGATTTCACAGGCTTTCTGGAACAACGTTTACGAAAAGTACCATTCTACTTAAAGATTTTGTTGCATAAACTATGTACCTTACATGTTACAACCCCTCAAATGGTCATATAAGATGTTTTCTTCTATGTCCAAAGGTCCTTCAAGGTTGATATCAAGTAGATGTTATTAAGAACGATTTTACTAATCAATTAAGTGTCTGTCAGCTGCCTTAATTGTATGTCCTCTATATATATATATATATATATATATATATATATATATATATATATATATATATATATATATATATATATATATATATATATATATATATATATAAAACACGGAAATCAAGATGATCGCGATCAAGACGCCGCAGATTATGTTATTATATCAGTTGGCGAGTTGCATCATTATGTCAATGACCGTAGAGAATCGCTTTGTCATGAGCCTTAATGAACAAGTGCAGATTGTTTACCATTTCTTCTCGACGAAACACAAGATTGAAAAACTAAAATCGTAAAAAATTTGACAAGAATCAAAATGGGGAATGGGTTTCCCGCGTTCTAATTTGCTGTCCAGGACTGTGGGGAGATGTTCATGTCGGCGCATGCACCGAGGACATGCATGTGAATGAAAAGAGCGTCGCGCTGGACATGCGCTCACCCGTTCATCGTGAATGGATGGACGGCCAGACATGCATGAGATGATAAGATGCATGTTCAGATGGCTCGCATGGCAACCATGGGCAACCACATTTATCTATTATATTTTTTCCCGTCTATTTAGAATGGACGGAGGAGCATATGCTGCATTTATTGTGGAGGCATGGGTGGCTGAAATTTATAGTCACATTTATAACGATGAGACTTTTTCTTATGGAAATAAACAAGAGGTTTATTAAGTTTGGGCATAATCTAAAGAAGAGCTTTATATTTTTATCTTTGTTTGTCTTGGCCACCTCTTCTAGAACAGCTGTTAACGAGGGCATTATATTAATGTCATTTACTCAGAAACAATATTCTATACTTTGCCCCCATCAAAATTTTCAAGCTGAAAAAGTTCATTGAAACATATCAATATGATTATCATTTGCTATGCATGACTAGTTTCTTTTGGCGCATCTTTAATTGAAAGAAAGCATTTCAGTAGGGGTGACTGGGCTGATTTAAAACGATCAATAGTGGATAATTCTCGGTTTTTTTCATAAACGATTCACCTCCGGTTCCAATATTGGCAAGGCTTTTAATCAAGAGTGTAGTAAGCAAAATTTGAGTTCTTACAGACTTATGTGAAAGAGTGTTTGGAGATCGATATTTTAATGTCTTTTTGGTTTTCCGATCAGCAACCTGGCTTGGCATAATTCCCTTTTGCTTTTCCACCCTCTTGACACTGTTACTGTGTAATCTGCACTGTAAACAACGCAGTCAATAGCATCAGAACCAATCAAATTGTTTAGACGCGAAATACATCAGGTTGTCGTCAGACCGCGTGGCAGTTTCCACCGTCGTCAAGCCGACAGAGTACCTTTCGCGAGCTGTTGGTCCTTAGATCTGCTTTCGTCGGTGGACTGTTATTTCCGTGGTATCTCATCACACTTCATTCTCTCTCTCTTCCTCTCCATCTGTACATATTTTATACCTTTTAATAATTGCGAGCATCAGTCCTGTCTTTTGACTCGTGGCTGATGTATCCTTTTAACATAGAGACTCCAGAGAGGTCCATGCGTGTTATTTATGTGCCAGCTACCCTCTATCATTCTGGCGCGAATCGGATCGCCACTCACGTCCTGAAACTTTAATTGGTGTGGTGGGTAGTCCATGAAATCAAAGGTAGGTGCTTAGGCGGTGAGAGGGAAGGAGGAGAAGGAGCACCATGATGTTGCACTCGCTGTATCGCAGTCAGAGAGGAGCTCTTTCTGGTTTCCTGGTTCTCTTGCTCCCTGTTTTTTTCCCTCAGCTCTTCTCCTTACTGGGCCAAGCGTTGCCTTCTATCATTTCGGTATGTTCTGGTCTGCGCTGTTTCTTGTGATCTTTTAGTTCCAGGTTTTCATCTGTTTCTCATTTTAGGTGTTACCTTTAATGAGGTTGCTTCCAGTTTTTCTCCAGTCTTTTGCTTTGGCCCTTTCCTTCTTTCGATTTGCCTTTTAGTCCTTTTTTGGTAGGAAACAAATGGCAATGGTGATTTCTTAGGTATTCTTTGAATGCAGTCTTTTGCGTTTGATGTGAAGAATTTATTGATGTAGGATGAAGAGTTTTTTACCTCTTCTTATTGTTTTTTCCTTGTTGGACCATTTGTTTTTTCTTTATTTCAATCTGAACTGGGGTTGAGCTGAAATTCATATTCTTCAAGGGAGTTAGAATCACACATCGTTTAAGGATTGGAAGCAGACATTCAATATTCTTTAGCAATTGTGGAAATCATGACAAAGTAAGGAAGATCGGCTAATTTATTAAGATAATGGTTGATCGATATGCGAATCTAAATTTATGAATCAATCTAATGTTCAGTGAATGGTGGACCTGACGGGATCCTAGAGTAGCCTGCGTTGAGCTTAAGAAGAAAAGTGACAAATAGCCCCCAACATGCCAAACGTGAATCAGGTGTTCACTGTTCAGTTCGTGTTGGCTTTACAAGCTCATCAAATAATAATTCGGAAATATTTTTTCAGTTTAGGTATTAGATAAATTGTCCAAAGATCGGTTTGGAAGCAGTAGATTTAGTGGTAAAACGTTATTGATTTCATCTTCAAAACAATTACGTTTTCCCAAACCATGTAGTTATAAATCAATGGTTCCGATTAACTATTTTCGTCTTTGCAAAACTGTACTTTGTTCTCCCCTCTTTCTGGAGAAGCCTCCTCTAGGTCGCAAACTAACAGAAACTTCAGTTTCATCTATTTGTTGTTTGTTCAGCTGTTTATTATGCTTAAATTTGTCCGCTGTTTTTCTGGCTTGCATCTTATGGTTTTTCCTCTGCTTTCTGACTTTTTCGTTTCTTTTTTTCTTCCTCTTTTTTAAAGTTTAACAGGTCTTAAATAGTCATTTAATTTGTCATTTCATGATACGATATGGTAATGCCCACTACCATGACTCGACCCATCTGGTTTTGGGGTTTCAATGTGATCTTTACAATATTGCTATAAACATCTCAGGCTCGGCATTTGAATAGTATTCCTTGGTATGGTCGACATGAAGATAATCTCAGTTATGAAAAAACGGCTACACTTTGTTGAGGATTCCTCATCCATGTGATTCTAAAACTCAAAAAAGAAAAAATTATTGATAATTCAGTTGAGCTGCATCATTTGTTCTTCTGACGGGGTGCCACTTGAACTTGCAGGAACAGAAAGTGGCTAAACCGAGACACTTGCATCTGCTAACCAGTGCTTTAGACCGTCCACCAGTATGTAAATGATCTCCCTCTTACAGAACAGTATGAGGCATTCCTGCAGGAATGCCTGCTAGAATACTGCACCAAGTGCTGTTTCTTCTTAGAAACAAGTCTCCAACTGACTTGGCATGACATGCATTTACCTAAATCTGAAGTTTTCACATTCGATTTGCTTTAAGCCTTTAACCCTGCGTGCGCTAATTTTCTCTTTTGCACCCTGTTTTGCTTACTGTCCAGCTGGATGAGGAACACTCTGATTTGTGGTCTACCCTGCCTAGCCTGGGGCCAAGACATTGCGATGAGCCCTTAGCCACACAACGTAAGAACTGGATTTCAACACCTACTGTGTGATGATCTTGAATAAGTCTTGGTTTGTGGGCATTGTTAAACTCAGATAATATCTGATATATCTGCTTTCTTCTTCTATATAGCCTTGCCAACGAGATCACAGGGATATATCCAGGTTTTCCTTGATGGAGGATTGAACCAGCAGAGAATGGGGGTAAGTTCCTAGTATTAGTGACATTGCTAATTTACAGATAGATAGTCATTAAGTGACCGTTGTTCGAAAGATCTGTGATGCAGTTGCTGTTGCCAAAATATTGAACGCAACTCTTGTGATCCCATACCTTGAATTCAATGCTGTTTGGAAGGATCTGAGGTAACACCTCTTTATTCCATGGCAGATTCCCAATGTTGTCCTCGTTCGTTTTATATCTTAGTTTTTCACTCATGTTTTTCATGTAATTCCTGCAGCTCGTTTGCCGATATATATGATGTGGATCACTTCATTGAGGTGCTCAAACACGACATTAACATAGTTCGAGATTTACCCAGTGAATTTTTTTGGAGCACAAGAGAGTACTATGCAGCGGGAATTCGAGAGACACGGGTTAAGTCAGCTCCAGTTCATGCATCTGCAAATTGGTATCTGGACAATGTCTTACCCATATTGCAGAGGTCAGCAATTGTAAATTTTTAGAGGTTTAGCGCTCCAATTAATAATACTGAACCGCAATCCTTTCTACATGCTGATGGATGCATGCTAGTGAAGTGATGGTGATGCTGATGGTGATTTGTGTGTGTAGACATGCTTCTATGCCTGTGTTGCCTTGTGATGATTATATGATAATAATACTGAACCGCAATCCTTTCTACATGCTGATGGATGCATGCTAGTGAAGTGATGGTGATGCTGATGGTGATTTGTGTGTGTAGACATGCTTCTATGCCTGTGTTGCCTTGTGATGATTATATGATATTCTTTTGTGATTGCAAACTATGAATGTACATGCAACTAAATGTTTTGTATGCCTTTGTATTCTAGTTTTGTGGGACACGCTTTTTATGATATTTTTTTCGTTAATCTTCATTTTTTTCCCCTTTCAGCCATGGTATTGCTGCTGTTTCTCCTTTCTCCCATAGATTGGCATTTGATAACATGCCACATGACATTCAACGCTTGCGTTGTAAGGTCAACTTCCAAGCTTTGACTTTTGTCCCCCATATCAATGCTTTGGGAGAGGCCCTTGTTCAGCGCCTCAAGTATCGCACTCTAGAACATGAAGACAAGTACCTGCCAGAGATAACCAACAATGCAGTTGACAAAGCACCTGCGAAGTTTGCTGCAGTGCATCTTCGTTTCGACAAGGTATTTTGTGTTTCTTCTATTTGGGTCTGGTTTTCTTGTCATCTCTTCGAATATCACAATGATCTGAAGTTATTTGTTGGGAATCAGTGAAGGATTTCACATTTGAAAGGACGAAGGAAGAGTAAAGGAATAACATTTTTGTACTGAAAATTGAAAAGTAAACTGGTGAAACGCTCTCTGAGACATGCAACATAATCTTTAGTATGAACTTTTGTGCGTGTAGACTGAAGCTAAACATTCAATGGTGTTATCCCAACTAGAATGGTGATATAAGTAGTCTCAATCATTCTGGATCCATATCCATACTGCAAAGACATTATAGTAACATTGTCTTGATGATGACGAAAGCAGCAGTTCTTTTTACGTCATTCCAGCCAGCTCGGCGTGTATCTTACCATGCTCTGTTATGGTTGTCTGTTGTTATATAAACTTCAAGGCAGCCCTCTATGCACCATGAAAGTCTTCTATTGGTTCAGCCTTGTGAGAAAGGATTTGTCACTTTGGATTGAAACTTTGGGCCTTCTCCAATCCGTGGGCACCAGGAAGCCCATCTAGCCAGTGTACAGAACCCTTTGTTGCTAAGCCCATTGAAAGACCAAACGTCGGACAACTATCTTCATTTTTGCCTAAAGCTAGTATGCAGGTTTCGTTGACTTTGACTTTTCGGACATCTTCAAACTTGAAAGAATTGTTGTACATGGGTTTAATCACAATGCATCCCTACAGAAGTCCAACAAGATAAAACTTCTAATGAAAGGAAATTTCAAGGGCAGTTGCTCATCTTTCCTGAAGACACCATCAATTCTTACCAGGGATTGTGTACAAAACTTTTTATCCTCTAAAAGATGAAGCAACAGAAAATGCTAGAGCCTCCAATACTAGACTTCGCGGCGGTGCTATTATTGCAGACATGCTTAATAAAGATTCTTGCTGCCTTCAGCAATCTCTTTCAATTAAGTGCTCTTGATTTAACCAAAATCAGTCATGTTCGGAAAATTTCAGGCATGTTACTTGATGGGGGAAAAAAGGAGTAATTTGATATCATCTAGATTACATCATTTATTTGCTATTTCTCTTTGCAGGATATGGCAGCTCATTCTGCTTGTGATTTTGGAGGGGGAAAAGCTGAAAAACTGGCCCTTGCAAGATACCGTCAATTGATTTGGCAAGGCAGAGTCTTGAATTCTCAGTTTACAGATGAGGAGTTAAGGAGCCAAGGTCGCTGTCCTTTGACACCGGAAGAAATAGGCTTGCTACTAGCAGCTTTAGGCTTTGACAACAGCACGAGGCTTTATCTTGCCTCCTACAAGGTCAGGCCCATTCTTCTCAAGATACATAGCATTCTTTCTGAACAACAAACTCATGGAGTTTCTTCTACAGGTGTATGGTGGGGAAGCAAGGATTTCTGCACTGCGAAAGCTTTTCCCTCTGATGGAAGACAAGAAGAGCTTAGCATCCAAAGAAGAGCTGGCACAAGTTGATGGCAAAGCTTCGCTGCTGGCTGCAGTAGATTATTATGTTAGCATGCGCAGCGATGTATTTATTTCAGCTTCTGCAGGAAATATGCACAATGCTCTGGTAAGTCCTTCTTCCCCTGTTGTCATAATCTTCGATGATCTTTAGGACTTGCAAACATTTTTCTGTTATATTAACCTTCTTGTGTCACCGATGTGCTTTCAAAACATTAGCCTACTTGTCGCGCACACCCAGCATTGTATGCATGATTAGTGATGTATGATCAAGATCATCCAGAAATGTGATGATCGTTGGCCGGTCTTTAAGAAATAGAGAACGACCCACCTACACTGAGAGATCTCCTCTCGTGACACGAGCGGCCTCTTGTAATTATTAAATAATGGTCTGGCGTTTCTTGTGAAGCAATAAGACGAGAAATTCTGGTTATCTTCTATGAAGCTTTGAGAAGGACTTCTATGATCAATGAATTTTGCTTGTCTGTTACAGTTGGGACATCGATCATACGAGAATTTGAAGACTATAAGGCCGAACATGGCATTGATGGGTCAGCTGTTCCTGAATAAGAGCATGGGGTGGTCGGAGTTTCAGACGGCTGTCATTGATGGGCACAAGGACAGACTAGGAGAGATCAAGTTGAGGAAGCCAACTCAGTCAATTTACGCATACCCACTTCCAGAGTGTATGTGCAAAATGTAACGTCTTTGATTTGTATGGCCCTTAAAATAGTATCCTTCTCTGATGACCTTTGCAGATAATTTATCCTTACGTGATTGCCTTTTGCGGCTAATAAACATTAGATTGTGAGTTTGTGGCATATGTATATCTCCGAGTTTTTGACGTGTGTTTAAGATCTCTCTTTCTCTGTCTCGCGCTCTCTGGTACACCCTCCGTCTACCTCCACACACACACACATACAAGCACACAGACACACAACATACAGCAGCCTATGCTAGAAGAGTACGACCAAGTCGTTAATATCCTCCACCAGATGACACGTTGAAGATGCTCGAAATTATGCCAACCATTAATTTTCTCATCTATCAACGGAAGCACAGAGAACACCATTCACTCCGGTAATTAGGAGAAATTTGTCCCTCGTCAGACAGAAAGGTGCTCAGTACATGAAGGGACAGGTCCTCATATGATGGGGCAAAATGACCCTCGAGGTTAACTGCAACCATGCTTCTTATTCTTACCGAGCTGATTAATTCCGTAAACACTCCGTTGCATCTTATATTCGGTAGGTCTCCATTGTAACATACCCAGGAGGCCGGTTTACCTCTTGGAAAATGGCATTGCAGCTTCAGAGCTGTGAACATTCATAAATTCCTTGTGGCTTTCATTTATATCGCTTGCACATCTTTTCTGCCAGCTTGATCTCTTCATTTGGCCGGAGAATCGCCTTGACGATAGCTGCCAAAACTGCATTCCAACCTATGCTCTTTCTTGGCAGGCATTAGCTTGCATTCTCATGGGATGAGCAGGTGTAACTTTTTGCCTTGAACAGTTTTCTGCTGTCGTTGTTTGGAGAAAAATTGTTAAAACTGGGTGATAACGTTCTGCGTGGTTTATCCTTGAACTTATATTTCACCATTTTATGAATGGTGATTAGCTCCTTTTTCAAGCGGTTTTCTCAGGCCGTGGGTTGTAGTTTTTCCGTTCACCCGAAAAGGCTGGGTTGGACTGCTTCCAATCTGTGCTTAACGGTCAAGAACGTGCAACATGAAAGTTGGTATTAATTATCAGAAAGGTGCACAAGGAAAAGTTGGTAATAATTATAGATCCTTGATCGCAGGAGGAAAAGAGAGACGAGAGAGAGAGAGAGAGAACTCTATAGGATATTTGTATTTGTAACAGTGGACCGCAGAGATGATATCGATCCATATTGTGACAAGGCCTCTTTCACCATAGCGGTAGGATGAAATATTTCTCCCCTCACCCAGGAAGAGAATCAACTATAGTGAGGTGAGGCAATGATCGATAAATTTACCACGTAGTTACTATTCCTATAGACAACCAGCCAGCCAAAAAAAATACAGCTCACTGCGTTGTCCAGCAAATGATTGAATTATAAGCACCGCAGCATCTCACACTCTTGTGCTACCTGTCCTGTTCTTTTAGGTCAGCAGCTGCAGCACCTGGAGTTGCTGGCATCTGTCTTTCGTCCTTTTTTACTGGAGAAACATCTCCGCTACGGGAAGCTGTTAAATTTCTTTGTTCGATATCTTCTTCCTCAATTGGAAGTATCCTTTTAGACCCATCCAGGGCAACGCCCAGGACAATGTTTTCTTCCAAGGCTGACCTTGCTGTTGGCCCAGGAGGGCCAGACGTTTTCTCACCTTCAAGTTTGCCATGTAAAGACGAGGTCGTATTACCACCAACCTTCTCAGCTGCACTTTTCGAATCTGGCATTGTTGACATATCAGAAGCAGTACCAAGATGTTCACCGTCAATGGGATTTGAGACTGTTGAATCTAAGCCTCCAGCTGCTGTTGTTTTAGCTTGCTCAGATGAAATTGATACTGATGATGAATTTGTTACAGGAGGTCCGTCAATTTTATCACTGTCCTTTCGATTCCTGCTGCCTTGTATGGCTTGCGAGCCACATGCAGAGGATATGGCCTTGGATTCAGAGCTCAGCGGTTTAACATCTATTTCTTCATTTGAGTGAGCAGTTCGTGCCCTTGCCTTGTCATCAACACCAAATTTAGATGCTGAATCAATCAATAGTAAATGACGATTTCTGTTCACTCCAGCCCTGTTCATGATGGTCTCAGAAAATGGAACATTTTCAATGTCAGTGTCTCCATAAAATTTCTGCACTGTCCGAATGGGAGTGGCAAGCCGGGCACGATGATGACTTATGACTCGAAGGAGATCAAGCAGTATCGCTTCCTGTCAGTGCATCAGATGCTCTTAGAAAAGCATAATTTAAGGCAAGCAGACAAGTAGCTTTTTACATCTAACTTGGGAAAATTCAGATATCTACCTTAACACAAAGGTACTCATCAAAATGAGAGGTCTTCACAAAGCAAGACACAAGAATCTGCACAAAAAATGGAGGCCCTTTATTTCGTATGATGATTCGTTTGAAGAAAGGACATTGATACTGCCAGAGGAAAATTTTAAAAATCCAAGAATTTGCAACAACTCACAGTCACAACAAAGATGTTCAAACAAAATATAGATTTTGATGATAATTAAGAAACTGGGAATAGTATAAAGCTGAGAAAACCAGAACTGATTTCCATAAGAAATCAGGAAATACACGGTGATTGTGGCCTATGCTTGCACAAATCTGGGTGTAAATAATCCCACTTAGTTGCCACATCGATGTGTTTAACATGATTTAGTTACCATATTACATACTACAGCACCAATTTCTAATTAGTAAGGGAAGAAGGTACTCTTTTAGCGGTGCTGGCGTCTTTGGCAAAAGAATCTAAAGAGAACGTTGGAATTGGATACTCCCTGAACCACAGAACCAACAGTATCTTTGCACAAGAGAATCTCTTTGTCTAAGAAACTGTCATATAATTGCAAAAGTTGGCCTTTTGCTGTTCTAAGAACAGTTCCACCACTGATGAGAATGCAATTCAAGCACAATAGAGCAGTAAAATAAAGTTTCCAGATGTCTTTTATCTGAAAAACATCCTCAAAGTATTTATCACTAAGCATCCCAAGCAATAAAATGTAGAATTTTATTCTATTATCTACACTTTCTATTAGTGACGTATCAAGATGTCCAAAACAAAATTGACAAAAATCTTCAGAGAAAATAAAATAGCATAGTAGTGCATACCAAAAGAGCCTGATTTTCTGGATTGATGCTCTCCAAGAAAACTCTTCTGTGCAATCTCTGCTGCTCTACATGAGGATTTTTTGCCAAAACTTTCCGCATATGTGCCACAATATTCTGCAATGCAGAACCCATATAGTCATATGAATTGAAAAGCTGGTTATAGAACCAAGCAGCATTATACTGCAATAAAATAAGAACGCATTTCTTCACCCACATTAATTTTATTCACATCCAAGTGGCTGATAGCAAGGTGAGTTTTAATCCGCCAATGTGTTTTCTGGCTGAGATTTCTCACCACACTTACTGTAAACTTATGATTTGGAATGTGAATTGCCTCACCATCCTCACCCCTTATAATGGTTGGTGACCACCAACCAACATGCTGAAAAGCCAAGGACAGAAGATAAATGAAAAACTGAAAAAATGGAAGTGTTGGAAAGACAACACGGAAACTGTAAACAATGACCCAAAAAGGTAGAAGATTTTGAAGTAAAATTTTGCAACTTCTCCAGCATGCAGTCTCTATCAACGTTTCACTGACCTCAACAAAACCAGAAACTTCATAGCCTTGAATCTTTGTTTGAATCCATTCATTCAATAGAAAAGGTCTGGTTGCATGAATTATGACACTTGACAGAAAATTTGTCAATATCTGTAAAAGAAGGAAACAAAAGCATATGTT
Source organism: Nymphaea thermarum (assembly GCA_011799765.1). Taxonomy (NCBI): domain Eukaryota; kingdom Viridiplantae; phylum Streptophyta; class Magnoliopsida; order Nymphaeales; family Nymphaeaceae; genus Nymphaea; species Nymphaea thermarum. The sequence goes on along the minus strand of JAANDH010000774.1, from coordinate 66,176 downwards.
GTAGAAAACAAAAAAAGCCTTAAAAAAATCTGAAACAAATAATCAACCAAGAAAATGAATGTTTAGCACATACCTCCCGACCAGCAAGAGTCAGCAATACAGTTCCAAGGCCTCCGGCTGTTAACCATTTCTGAGTTGAAAATCCCAATAACTCCATGAATAAGGAAGCCGCTGCAATCCAAACTGCAGTTCCAACCGCTTTCCCAGCAAATTGAAACCCCATCTGTGAAAAAAATTGGGTTAATAACAACATAATTTCACAGGTAAAATTATCACAGGAACCACAAGTTTACACATCCCAGCACAGTTTGTGTATCAAGAAAGTGAAACATACTGTCATTTGAAATTGCAATTATAGTCTTTAGTCCGATGCAGAATTCAAACACTAAGATGCAAGAGTCAAACACTGAAATGCAATCATTGTCTCATTCCTCAATCTCTCTCCCACATATAAGCACATGTTTGTGTGCCTTTGTGAGTGCATGACAGCCCAATGATGGGATCTGTTAAGGTTGTCTCCTTTTGGTGCTGGAATACTAAAAGCCTAAAAGGCCATATATCTACAGCATAAGAGTCTATTCTACTTGTATTACAAATCAAAAAGGTTGTGCGATACAGAGCAATCAGACTCTAGACAAAGATTAAAAGCATCAATAGATGTCATATCATGAAGTAGAGACAAGAACAGTTTCAGTTCTCCAATTTCCAGACGACCATAATATGTACATACATTTTGAGCAATGTCTGAGTCATTTCTTTCCATGAAAAACTTCTGCGTCTGATGAATCAAGCTGCATGCATAAAGGATCTGTTAGCAACAAGTCGACATCGTATAACTCATTATTTTTAAAATATGACAAATAAAATACAATCAAGAAAGTATATAAGTGAGAAAGAAAGAAAATTAGGATGTCTGACCAAATCAGTATTTCAGTGGAAACACTAAAAAGGTTGATACAATTCCATATTCAGCATATTGGCTGGAAAAGTCTATGAACCAGATCCCCATCTCTTCCCATGGAACCGGTGATTCAATGTCCAAAGGCTTTCCTCATGAAATGAACTAATGAAGTGGATAGAAAACCAGATATTTAAGCACACACGAGTAGACAGCATGTCATGACAGATGAAAACACTTGTTGCAGATAGACTGCAATAACCTAACAAAATTAGGAGCCCCTTCGTAGATTCAAGAAAGCCCAAGTAGTTGAGGAATATGAGATGAAAATAACACAAGCATATCTTTGTATACTTGCAAGAACCAAAAACTCACCTTGAGAGACAATATGAGAATGCTAGCACAGTTGACAATGACTGAATGAAAATCAGAATCCGCTGTTTCATAGATTGGCCAGTTTCAATAGGAAGGGTGATTGGGTCTAGAATCCTGTAAAGCATAAGTATCTATTAGGTTAGCTAATTCTGGGAAACCTGGGACAAACAAAAACAATAATAGCAACTTTCTGGTCCTCTTTTGTGCATTAAAAACTTGAGCAATCCTACCTGCATGATAGCACCGCTCCAGTCCATAACATCAAAGGCTGAAGATATGAGGTTACAATGTAATTAGTTCTACTCTTCCTCCAATCATCAAGATCACGCTGCAGATTCTTGTAGAGAGTGAACCCATCAAACTCAAATAAAAGCATGCATTCGGAACATATATTTAAACACCAGGCAAGAATATCTTACACGAAAAAAGAAGAAATGAACAAAACGCACAACTGGTTTTAGACCCCATAAAGCAAAAACAATAACTCCAACTGCTGGCACCAACTGAAGTAGTATCGGCCTTCCACTTGAAGTGTTGCATGACCTGCAAAATAAAATATAAAAGCCTAAACAGTTAAGGTACTGAAAATGAAAGTTGCTCAGGAATTCAAACTGCAGATACATTGCAGACGAACAATAGTTGACAAAAGTCTCATGATCAAGAGCAAGCAACAATTGAAAAGCATTCACAACGTCCCAATTTGTGAAAATACTTCTACAAGATGCTCTGCTTCAGATACCAAAAGTCAGTGCAAGACAACTATGTCCAAAATAACAAGATCACCTTTCCTAAATGAACCATAAAATCCACAAACAGTGTATGAAGCAGAACAGCATCTTCAGCAGAGCACCAGCAAGATAGCAACTATCATGCACTTGGATACCTTTCTGGAGTATAAAAGCAAATTTAAAATGCACTGGAGGAAATTATTACCAAGAGAAAGCCAAACTAGTAGCTTTAGAAATAGGAGTTTCAAGTCCCCGACAGTGAAAGAAAAATGATCGACAGGTAAATGGACTATAAGTGGATGATACCACACGAACAGGATGGTGAATCTGATGCGAAAAATGCAAGCACCAAGCCCCTGTTATCTGCCAAATAAACACTCTCCCTATTACCATCAAGTTCGTTTCCAAATACTGCAGATAAGAAATTATGCAACTCTAGCACGCACATTTATAAAAAATAAAATGGGGATGACTCCATGGGAACCAAAATTCGGTCTATCTGTTGGATCCTAATCAAGACAGGCTTCTCGGAAGTATCCTCATTCCTCAGTAACCAATTTTTATTTGGTTGAGTATTAGTGGATCCAACCAACCAAATGGCTGATCACAGGCAAGTTTCCACCATGTGCAGGATATCAGGAAGCAAAAGAAAGCCAACTTGTTCCTGATGACAGATGGTCACAGTAATCAGGACTCTTCAAAGCATGAGCATGTGTAGCAGAGAAAATCAAGACATGATAGTGGCACAAAAGAAGTTGCTATCTTTGGCCAGTCTTAAGGAGCAACATGGTCATTTGTGTGACAACACGAAGCCAATATGACTCAAAGGCTTACACGTCATACTCAAAAGCTTACACACATAATAGTTTGACAAAATAACATGCATCTTTTACCATAAAGAAAGTTTTAGGCAGTTAATAAGGTGTCCACCAAGCATAATCATGTGAAAAAAAAAAAACTTAGAACCTGACGAACTGCAAATATTGACTATTATAAGGGAGAACGTTAGAAACCAAAGGCATTGATGGCAATTCAAACCATGGAAAAATGATATTTACAAACATACGGAACAGGGAAACACACGACTGTTCAGAACCAGAATGTAATACCGAAGATATTGAGGATAGTGAAGAAGGAAAACTTAATGAACTCCTGCGTTGATTTCCAGCCAATCCCTGGAGATAGCAATAGATTAATCAGATTCATCCAACACGATTGTCATGGAACACATAAAATACTTGAACAACCATGACACGTACCCTAAATTTAGCTGGACATCCGTGGTTGTTGCAAACGTTATAATAAGACAATTGCAGCGAGCAATTGGTGGCCATTATTAGAAGAACAAAGTAAGCAGCAAACTGCTCAAGATTCAGCTGTAGCCTTCAATACGATTGTAAAAATAAGTAGCAAACTGCCCAAGAATCAGCTGTAATCTTCAATAGGATTGTATCAAGTTCATTTTATTAAAGTGCCGACTGTCAAACAACGAACCCAGAATTGGGCAACCAAATCAGCCAACAGCTTAAAATCTGTCACGAAATAGCAGACCACCATTAGACATCCTGCATTCCCAGGCAACCAATCCAAACCAGATAGACGAAATCCATCAACATTCGCACTTTGCATAAAGAACAAACGAAAATCACATATCAGAAGCAAAGAAACATGAAAACATAAAATGATATTGAGGCGAAACTTCGACTTCATCTCTGCCCAGGAATTCACACGCCAGGCGGAGCAAAAATATAGCAACGAAAATACCAAAATCCTTATACTCAGAAATCTACATCTACCCCAAATATGACAAAAAATGGTCAGAGCAGGATTAGACCGAAAACTCTTGGAAGAACCAAAAAATCAGAAAAAATGCAAGACCTTCAGACTTCCTGAACGTCAAAAGGTCTCGTAAAAAGCCACGAAACTGAAAAAAGAGAAAAAACAATAAAACAGTTTCTCACCTGAGTCTTCCGACTAAGAACCCAGCTCCTCGTGACCTTGGCAAGCAAATATCAGGAAAATTAAGGACAAAAAGAGAATAAGCATACCCAGAAAGCTACAGAAGTAAGAAAGCGCAGGTCCCTACCTAGAAGATGTCCATCTTCTCCATCCACGCGCGGGAGACAAAGTGGATAAAGGATCGGATGGTAAGAGTTGAATTTCCTGAAATGGGCAACTCCACAAAATTGGGTTGTCCCAACTGCTGAAGAAGCAATTCCCGTGAAGGAAGGAAGGAAGAAGAAACGGGAAGAAAACTGGGAGTTTGGCGTCGTCGAGTTTGGTCGTTGCAAGTTTCGGGGAGGCCGTTCTCTTTCATGGCGTCCGACAAGATCCTCGTTTTCTTTCATTTCAGGTCCAAATTTTTATCATAATAATCAAGACATGCTTTCTTTTCTGGATATTCATCTACAGTGCATTGCTCGACCTGCTAGTCATTTTTTGAGAAAATTAATTTTCCTATTCTTCTTCAATTATTGTGTTCTACTTCTCTTATACAAATAAAATACACCATTGTTCTCTCATTAAATTTAATATACTTTTTTAGCTGAGTTAGGAACTGTAGAAAAGATATGCCTAAGGCTGCAGATAGATGGAATATGAGTTGAATCATTGCATGGGGATTATTGAAACACATGTTTGTAAAAGATTTTACTCATCTATAGCCAAGATACAGCCTACTTAACAGCTCGATTAATTTCTTTTGTGAATCATTTATTGTGGTTGTTTAATACTATTTCTTTTCTGTCACCGACCTCCTTATTTGACAAATTCTTTATTGAGTAACGCTAAATAAAAGCTCCAAGAGGTTTGGCTTGGAAAATCAAGCTAGCTACTCAATTTGATTTGATTCATGTGGACATCAACCTCTTGCATAAGCCAAAACAAGTATATAATTCTTAAAATGTAGAAGTAATAGAATGATGGGCAAGTGCCAAAATCTCTCATCCCCATTTTTTTATTTTCAAACAACTTTTAAATATCTTTCAATTTGAATGTCTTTAGTTCAACCCAGCTTCAAGCAGAGCTGCTAAAGGTTTGTTTAGATCAAATCTAGTTTTGTGTCGGTAAAAACAGACAAAGTTCCCTTTCTCGACATTGATAGCTTCTTTTGGCAAGCATTCAAAACACGTGCAATTCTTTGGGCCACTAGAAAAGCATCTTGACTTTGTTATAAAGCAAGAAATAAATTGTATTGGGCACAGTTTTAGCTGCAATTTATGAAATGTGACAAAAGCTTTTGAATTTTTCTAATTCACTCACTTTTTGTTAGAGCAGATTGTTTTTATTAGAGCATTCTATGAAATGTCATAACCAACGCCATTAATGCCCAAGTCAGCATGGCCAATTTTTGCCTCTGCCCCTCAAATGAAATCAAAGGCTTAGTTATATCAATGAAATCATTGTAATATTGTTTCTGGGTATCTCATATCTGTGTGTGAACATGCATTTTCCAATTTAAAATGACATTATGGAAAAAGCAGAAAATTGACATTTGCAAATAATAGTTTCAACATGAGGCCCTTAGAAAAAACAAAAAATTAAGGCTTATTTTGTAAATTTGACCAAAATATATGACTCTTATCTGCAAATTTTTTTTTTCCCCATAAGTCGCGTTATCCTTATAGCAGTCATTTTCCTCCACGTTTTCAATTGGACGTTGGAGTTTCAGCACTCCACAAAATTTGCTTGGAGTATCCCCAACGACTCTCGACTTAGGTTCAGATTGGACATAGATATTATTAGAGTCAGTTACTTAGATTTTGCTTAATCTAACTTGAAGTAGGATCCTTATTCAAGCATGAAACATAAAATTATATCAAGATTTACAAGTAATCTGTTCTGGGTGCCCCATTAACATCTGTTACAATTGAGTTCAATTGTATCTCAGTTTTGATTGGAAACAGTTTTGATTGGAAATTTAATGGAATCAGACGATTCAGGGATTCAACTGAACCGATTGTGAATCTATAGAAATCAAACAACTTTACTTGAACAACTCTTGCCTTGAATCTTCCACTTTGGTGTTTCTTTTATCTGTTAAGGGCGTGTTGATTATTAGAATATATAAAATGTTCGAGAGACTGAAATATATTTGAAGCGAGCTGTCTTTAAAATATATGAACAGAAAAGTCAAGACTTGCGTCTCGGGTTGTAAATATATATTTTTCTTGTTTGTTTGACAAAGTGGGAATTTCCATTCAATCTGATAATCGGGAAGACTTTCTCCCGAAGCAATCAAATGCCTCCTAGACGTGATGTGATTGTTTGCCAACTTGAGAGTCTCGATGGCAATTTCTTAACGTCCATGCTCCATGGTGTTATGCACGAAGATGGAAAATTAATGGGAAAAGTAAGACTGATTTTGGGAAAGAAAGAAGGAACACCTATTTTAGGTTTAGAAGAAAAAGTTTTCTCTTCATTTGAAAGCAAAAGAAGATCCTGCTATAAGGAAAGTTCTACAAGATGGAGGATCTTTTCCATGGGAGTTTTTAGCTATCTGCAGATCTCTGTTTCTATCTAGCTCTCTTGGGCATCTATTTCCTTTCATTGTTCCCACACACACAAACAAAGATTTTTGTCATGAGAAGTTTTCCTAGAAAAATTTCCACGGCACTAAAATTTCCATCCTTCCATGTAATTCTATTTTCAAACCTACCCTAAATGTTCCTTTTTCTATTTGGCTTTTTTATGTTATACCCAAAACAAAAAACTATTCTTAACAATTCAATGGGGCAATCTGTTGTTCTTATTTATGCTTTAAAATTTGCCCAAAGGGGAAGCCGCCGTCCGGTAGTCGACTACCAAACAATGGAAACTAAGGAGGTAGGAATTTGAATCCTCGTGTATTTCCCACGAAACCCTTTACACTGTGTCCAAACAAGACATTAGGACATCGGGAAAATTCAATTTTCTCACGTTGCGAGCAACGAGGCACCAAGAGAGTGGTAGACGCTCCTTAGCGAGGGGATAGAGAGAGAGAGAAGGCTGGGGACTAAGGATGGGAGACGATCGGGTGAAGGCGGAAGCGTCGCAGGTGCTTGGTCTCTTCCAGGTCCTTCCTCGCCTCGTCGTCTTTGATCTTGACTACACCCTCTGGCCCTTCTATTGGTAACGTTTCATTCTTCTCTTCAATCATTTCTTCTTGTTTTCTTCTCGTATCTTTCGTCCTTTCATGTGAGTTCGTTTCTTGATATTCTGATAGAAAGTGCGGAGTGTTCTTATGTCCAAGTTGCATATTGTTTCTCGCTAAACCGTGTATTTGCATAACAGAGAAGGCGAAGTAATTCGTCGGAAACGATATCGCATCAATTCCACACGGCCTTCTTCATGGAGTCAGCTTTTCTTGCTCCATTAGGAATACCCAAGAGGGGAAACAGGGACCATCTTTAGAGTTTGTACTTAAATTAATGGACACGCAAAATAGTGCGAAAAAGTGTTTGCCGGATATAATTCATTGTTGTTGATGAGTGAATGAACTATAATTCTTCAAGAAAAGACAGAAAATTTTGCAAGCCCATATCCACAGCTGAAGTCTAAATGTTGCAGTATTGAAAAATAACACCAATCGGATGTATCTTCGTTGTAGAAGTTTAAACATGTTATCCTTTTCTTCTAAAAGGTAGACTGCTATAATTGTCCTTGTTTTGACCTAATTCAGATTAGAAATTTTGTTCAGAAAGTACAAAAGCGGAAAGCTGTAAGAAGTTCAAAATTTTGTTCTGATTCTTAAAGCTCGATGTGGATTCCTGGATACAAGAACAATAGATTGTTGACTAGCTGTGCTTTTCTGTCAGTTTCTAGGAAAAAAGTTAAACGCTGCAGTCCTTTAACTGGCTTGGAATTAGGTAGATGCATTTATGATTACCTTGCTCCGGTTGGCCCAAGTGGCTTCACAATGGACTCTACCTTTTTAACTCACTAAAGATTGAGCAATCATAAGATAGTAAAGTGAAATTGACTGATATAGCCGGTAAATTGAGTGGACAATATGTTCATGACTCATAGCCTGTTACTGAACTGCTTCCATGCTATGTCACATTTTTTCTGTGGAAACTATGTTATATTTGGATGCAGCTGCGGATACAGGGATAGAGTAATTTTTGTAAACTTCCAATATGATGTATACATAAAAAGATAAGGGGCAGGTGGAATATCCTCTAAGATGCTCGAACATCCTGCAACATTAGAGCATCAATAATGCCTCTGAGTCATCCATTTCAAATGAAATTTTTATATAATTCAGGAAAAAGTTACGTGGATGATCTTAGAATCAGGATAATTTCTCTGTCATTTATGGCTTTGAATTCTCCCTGGAAATTTATGTAAAGACAAACATCTATATCGTCCCCCATATATTAATTTTGAAAAGCACAATCAAACTTGTTCTCACATTTCAGGGAGATATCTTTCATGGTGACTCTCATAAAATTTCTGCAGTTAATTCCCATCTTTGATAAGTATTGATAAGTTGTGGTAGAAAAACAATGAGGTTACTTAGCATGTGTTGACTAAACTCTTCCTACAATCTTTTCTGATCTAGAGTGGTATATGGGCATCAAGAGCCCTCTTCATGGAAGGCAGAGAATCCCTGAATGACTCTTTTGTAATGTTGTTGAATGCCAAAATCAAATGTAACTGGTCAACATCTTATGTATTCTTTCCCTGTGTTTCTTCAACCTACTGGAATTACTGTTGCAACAATTAGCTGGACTCTGAAGTTCATTGGTGAATGCTGTCTGAGGATGACCTCTGACATACTGCTTGCAACAGCACCTGCACCACTAATGAAACTTTTACTATGAACAGATCTATCTAAAGCTGATGCCCACTAGGTATATTTGGAAAATTTTTTGAACCAACAGAAGGTGAACTCCTTTCATGCTTTGCCACATTACAAATGGCGCATTTTTTTTTTCCTTGTTCAGATAATCAAAAAGTTCAGGCTCCACCCAGTATATTCTTGTTCATCTTAAAAAAATGGTTTCTCAATGACCCAGTTAATCCTCAAGCTTGGCAGATTCCAGAAACTGAGTTGCCTACACATGAATAACCATGTAAATATAATCTTATGTTCTCTTGTACTGGGTAATGTGCTTTTGGTGTTTTCTATTTTCTTCGTTTTGCTAATCCATTTCCAATGCACATACTAAACTAAAGAATGTCTTATTTTCAGTTGATATTTTTGCTGTGCAATTTTCTGATTAGCATGCCTTTTGTTTCTCTAGAGCCATCCCTCTGTTAGTTGCTTTTGTTTTTAACAAAAGAAAATGGGAACCATTTGTTTGCATTATATATTTCTTCATCAGAAGGTATCTAACTTTCTTATGCTCATCCCATTGTCAGTGAATGTCGTTCCAAACATGAAATGCCATCCCTGTACCCACATGCCAAGGGTATAATACATGCTTTAAAGGATAAAGGAGTTGATGTAGCAATTGCTTCTCGGTCACCTACACCAGACATAGCAAAAGCATTCTTGAAAAAGCTAGGGCTTGAGGACATATTCGTAGCAAAAGTAAAGTATCTGCTCACTTTGATCAAAAATCATTGTAGCTGAATTATTTTCTTCGGAACAGATAGTAAACATTCTCCATTTAGTTGTTGATTTTGTATGTTATCCTGCACTTGTAGGAGATTTTTTCAAGTTGGACTCATAAAACTGAGCATTTTGAGAGAATTAAGCGGAGAACAGGAATGCTTTACAACTCAATGCTTTTCTTTGACGACGAGTATCGCAACATTGAAACTGTAAGTCAACAATTATGCTAATTGTTTCTTGTTGTTCCTTGGTATCTGTCTTGGTCTACAAAGTCGAATAGAGTTACGCTGGTTAAATATTGCAGTTTTGTTTCATTAGATGGCTGTGTTGCAGAATAAACTAATACAGGATCGACAAACCTTTTGAACACCTGGGGGATTGAAAACCTGATTATTCATTCTTCTTTTCCAACAATTGTACAGGTTTCAAACATGGGGGTCACAAGCATTTATGTTGACAATGGAGTGAATCTTGGAGCTTTAAGAACCGGTCTTACAAAGTTTGCATCAAACGCTGCTGGTGGCAAGAGAAAGTGACCTAATTCAACCACAGGAACTGCAAGCTGCATTGGATATCACACAAACTTAGATCTAAAGAACCTAATGTTGCAGTTTGAGTTTAGAAGAACTTCAATGATGGATCAAAGGTCATTTTTGTGGTGATTGTGTGAAGCACTTAGCCAGCTTCACCTTTGCTTCTTTACACCTTCATTTTGCCTTTTGGCCTTCGCTCGGTAATTGGAACTTTGTTATCTATTTCTTGTTTAAGATACAGTGTATTAAATTTTAAGAGAGCTTTTACAGGAGAATTGGCAGGGCAAATCCGTTGAAGATTTTTCCTCAGAGAACTTTTAAGAAAATTGAGAAATGAAAGTTCCATGTCTAACTTGGAAACTTGAACATTCCATGACTCATTTGAAGGTCGAAGAGTTAATCCTTGTATGCTCAAATTCAAACTCCATATTTTCAAATAGTATTTTGCTTCAATGTTGCAATTCAAATTTAAAAGAACTTCAATAGTTGCTGAAGATCATTTTTGTGTTGATTGTGTGAAGCACTTGCCATCTTTGTCTTGCTCTCTCCTTTACGCCTTTATTTTCCCCTTTTGGTCTTTGCTTGATGATTGAACTGTATTATATATCTCTTGCTTAAGCTGCAGTATATCAAATTTTCCTCTCGACTTAACTTTTGCAGGAAATTGCAAGAAAAGCAATTGAAAAGTTTTGCTCAAAAAACCTCTTTTAGGAAAATTTGCAACAGAAAAGTCCATGGCAAACCAACTTGAAGAATCAGTCTCTCTCTAAAATTCCCATATTTCATTTGCAACTCGAAGAATTAATCTTTGTCTTAACAAACAGGACTATCGTTAAACCGCAAAGAAAGTTCTCTCTCTTGAGAACCGTATTACGAAGTCGACAATGTTCACGCATAATCAAACTCGCATATTAGCACAGATGTGGAAGTGCCTAGCTGGATAAGCCACTTTGGTCGGGAGAGGTCTTCGGCATAAGCTGCATGTTCCATTCGACCGTCGTAAAAGATATCGCCGTTTTCATCCAATGAAACAGAAAATAAATAAATAAAGGAAAATTGAAATTTTGAAACAAAAACCGGTATTTTGGAAATGAATATGCAAAAATAGTCATGCTTTCTTGGTTTTTTATCTTTTTCGAAAAAAAAAAAAGGTTTCTTAGTATGTGTTAAATTTTTTATGCTTCTTTTAATAGTTTAAAGGCTATTTGGTATTTTGATCAATGTTTTTGTAAGAAAATTCGAAATTCTATTATTTCTTATTATTTTTACGATTTATTGGTTTTTGAATTTCCGAGATTTGTCAAGATTTCAAAAATATCCTCTTTAATATCCGAGAATGTCTTCAATAGTAAGAACCTAAATTCATGTTTGTGACAATACTTAGGACGAAGCTATTCATAAGGTCCACTCTCCTGTCACCTTTTCTACTTGGTAGGGAAACTTGAACAGGCAAAGTCTTGGAACTCTGATGCCAAGACTTGCATCTTGAGTACGCAATGCTGGACCTTCTTCATCTTCAAAGTCTTGAGTTCACAACTGCTACTTCAGTACATGAGTCCCTTGTCCATTAAAACTCATTCTTCTTCTGGCTTTATGAGTCGGCTGCGTAAATAATTCGTTCAAGATTATGTTCTTTGAACCCAAACCCCTGACCAATTGGACGAAGCTCTCGTTACAAGCAGCTTCATTAAAAGTTAAAACTAAATATCATCCGTAACTGATGCCAGCTCAAAATATCAAAATTAAATTCCCAGTGTCACCGGTTCATGTAAATGCCTAGCCGTACAGTATTCGTCAGTGGAAGCCTTCCATATCAAAGAAATCAAAATCAAATTCACAACAATAAAGCCAAAATGCATTTCTCAGAAAGAATGACAATTTACATTACACTATTGCTTCTTAGAAACAAGTTCAGTGACGGCAAAATGCCCCAGTTGCTAGGGCATCCACCAGTGGTGATTCGTGCTTGCTCATAGAGCAGAAACTCAAAACAATTGCCCACTTCGTCATACTGCTACTAACCATTTAATTCTTTCAGTGGTAATCTCTCAAGACTTCTGTCAGTTCCATATTTTTGAGAAGCAGAAATCAACCTCTGAGATTCCTCAGTTGTCGTCCTGTATGCCCCTTTCCTGGGAGTTGATTTGTCCAAATCCTCCAGAAGTTTTTGGTTTTGCCTGCATATGTTCATCTGTTATTGTAATCTAATGACAGGTTAAGCAAAAACACCAGTTCATGTGTGCGTGTGTGTGTGTGCGCGCGTGTATCTGCGGGTTGTGCGTAAGCCGCCAAATTAGGAAAATCCCAGATTCTTGGATTGAATAAATTCTATACTCGACGCGCCCCAGTTTTCTCAAATTTGTCAAATTAGTTAAAAGACAATACTGATCAACTAGATGAGTGGCATTTGCGGAATTAATCATACTCTTTATAAATTTTTTAGTGGTGCTTAAAATCCCAATGTTGTATGAAAATAAACTAAAGCCAACCTGTTTTAATCTCCACCAGATTTTAACATGCAACAAGTCTAAACAGAGCATTATGTAGGACACTAATAGTGATGTAACAAACAGGGCATATTTATATAACTGAAAGGACAAATAAATCCAAGGAAAAGCAGGAAAGTTTGATATTTGAAATGACCAGATATATTCAATCACCTTATTAAGACTGCAACGGCTTGCTCCTGGATATCTGAGAACGGCTCACAAACAGAAGCAAGTGGTTCGATTTCGTCTTTCTCATCTCCGTTGATTGCAAGACCCTCCATTATGCACTGGAAACTGTTCAAGAGGTTTAAATCCTGGCATAAAACCTTATCTATTTGATTTGGCAATTTGGTGAAGAACACCATTCTTCTTTTCATCTCGTCTCTGTCATCAGACAAAGCTCTAATGGTATCATTCAAATTTGTCAGTTCCTCCTGAAAATTCCTCAACTGGATAGCTTGTGTCTGACTTGTCTCAGTGGCGAGCCTAAGGTCAGCTTTCAATTTGAGTATGACATTGTTCAACTCATTATTAGCAGTTTCCATAGATTGTACTTTAGAATTAAGCAGATTATTCTCTTCTTGCAGAAAAGCTTGCCGCTCTTCCTCGGCATGCAACTTCGTATCTGACTCTCCTTCAAGCAGCTCCCTTTCCTTTAATTCAGATGACAGTGCTTCCTTCGATACAAGTTCCTGCTTCAGGCCTTTAATTTCTTCCTCTAAATTGTCATTTATGCGGCTTAATTCACTCTTACTATCCTCCATAGATCGTAATTTAGCATTAGCTTGCTCTATTTGTTGCTGCTGCAGGCTAAGCACTTCGTGTTCAGCTTGTAACTTCTGGTCTAACTCATCTTCTAGCACCTGGATTCTTTCCCTCAGCTTTATTGAAAAACTCTCTTCCTGTACCAGTTTCAGTTGCAAATCTTCAGTTTGTTTTTCCAGCTTACGTATTAAGTCCTTATCCATGCTTTTATTTGATTCCATTGACCTTAGTTTAGCATCAAACTGCAGTAACTGTTCTTGGTGCGAAGCTATCATCACTTCCTCAGCATTCAATTTCTGGTTGAGTTCATCTTGAAGAAGCTGAATTTGTTGCTTCAATTCAGATGATGAACTCCCTTCCAATTGCAACTTAACCAACAAATCATCAATTTCTTCCCTTTGTTTGGAAATTATGTTACTATTCTCATTCATAGTAAATTCCATGGCCCTCAACCTAGCGTTTAATTGGTCTACTCGTTCTTTTGGCACAGACAACATCTCTCCAGCATGCAGTTTCTCCAATTCAAGTGCCTGGACTTGTTCCTTTAATTCAAACGAACTTCTCTGTTCTGATTCGAGTTTTTGCATCAGGCTTTTATTTCTTTCTTCCATTTGCTCAAGTATTCCTTTCCACTTATATTCAAAAGACTCCACAGATTCCAACTTTTCCTTTAGAAGCTCACACTGTTTGTGATGGACAGCGTGCGACCTTTTTTGAGATTCAAGGTCTTCTCTCAGATTTCCAGTTTGTTCCTCTAGCTCCATAATCCAACTATCTTTCATTTCAACATCAAGTTGATCCAGAATATGAATTGCAGACAACTTGTCAATGATAACCTGGCTATTCAACAGCTCAGTAGTAAGTTTTTCAACTTTGAATTGCTTTTCCCTGAGGGAGACGTTAATTGCATCCTCGTACCTCTGTTCCAGGAGAGGCACTTTTTCTTTCAACTGCTCCAATTCTAAATTTTTGGATTCAATAATTTGAAGGTATTTTTCCTTTTCTTGCTTAAACCTTGCTTCTATGTTGTGAACGAGAACTTCAGTCTCTCTCTCTTGCCTTTGAAATAGCGCCTGATATGTTTGTCTGTGATCTTCAGTTTCTGCTTGTGCAACTGTTAATCGCTCAGCAACAGATTTCCATCTCTGTAACTCATAATCCATCTCCAATTCCCTACGTGCTTTGTCAGCTAATTCAATGTGAGCTTTTTCTAGTTCATCTGCAGCCTTGTCTAGGTCTTGCTTCATAGAATTTTCTTTTTGCATGGCTTGTTCTTTCAGGTGACTCTGGTGGTTCAGTGATTCATCAAGCATTTCTTTATGCTGTTGAAGCTCCTTTTTCAAAGTACAGGATTGCTGTTCAAGAGCATCTAGTGACTCAATTCTCATCAATAAGGTGTCTGTATTTGCTCTGGCGTTTTCCATCTCAGATAGGATATTGTCCAATTCTCTTTCCTTCTCTTCCACTAGTTCCTTCAGATTGGAGATCTCCTGTTCTTTCTTCCTGACATAATGTTCAATCTGAAGTCTTGAAGCATCAAGTTCTGACTGTGTTTGCAGAACTCCTGATCTCACCACCAGCAGAATCACAGAAAATTCCTCATTTTGTGAAAGAAGTCCAGACAACAAGCTATGGCAATTTTCCAGTTCCAACTGCAAATCACGTGCCTGATTGTTCCTGCCCTGTAAATCAGCTTGACATTCATCCAAATGTGCAACCAGCTTGTCTACTTTTAAAGACCATTCTGATTCTTTTTTTTCGAGGATTTTTGAACACTCCTTGTGTATCTGCTCCAATGCTTTAAATTTCTGTTGCAGTTTTGATACTGAACCAGACATTCTAGCTTCAGCTATTTGGGACTTTTGGAGATCATTTACCATCCCCTGAAGTTCCTGATTTTCTTGTTCAAGGTGAACTAGTTTGTGTTCCATCTCCTTTAAAAGAGTTTCCTTTGCTGTCAGAGAGCCTCTTAAACCAGCTATTTCTTCATCCCTGTTCATTGTCAAGCTCTCAATCATGGATCTAGCCTCCTGGAACTCTGCTGCAATGTTTTCATAGCCAACCTGTGATTCATTCACCTTAATTTCGAGCAATTTTCTCCGGCTTTCTTCATGAGCAAGTGCTTGATGACACATCTGCAATCTCGACTTTGTATCATCCAACATTCTTGTTTGGGAATCTATATCATTTTGCAGCTTCCCAACCTCGTCCAGAAGTTCATTTTTCTCAGCTTGCCATTCGCATGTTTTATCCCGAAACTCATCCTGAAGTTTCTTGTGAGCTTCTTCAAGATGCAGAAACTGCTCTTTCTTCCACTTAAGCTGCTCCTTCAAATTACTGTTCTCTTCCTCATACTTGTGGAGAACACCATCTCTTTGTTTTAACTCGTTCAAAGTGTTTTGTACTGCTATCCTTTGAGAGCTTTCCTTTGCAAGATCTGCTTCCATCTCGGCAAGCTTTATCTTCAAAATATCACATTTTGTCTTGTTTTCTGACTGTTCCAGAAGACATGCATTCTTGGACTCTATATCAAGTTCCATTTGCTTCATTGCAGTGACCATGGTTTGGGTTTTTCCAACTGCATCAGAACACTTCATCTGTGAAATGGACAAAGCCCCCTTGAGGTCCTCAATCTCCTTTTTGAATAATAGAATCTTCTGCTCTTGATCATCAGATTTTGCAGTTGCACCATCCAAAGCAGAGATTAGCTCTTTCTTTTCCTCTTCACATTTTCGCAATTTTTCGGAGTAACTTTCCCGGAGATGTTCAAATGTGGAGTTTAATTGTCTCAGAGAGACCTCTTTCTCATGGAAACTAGAGCTCAGTTCTTCATATAATTTTCTGGAGTCCTTGATTTCCATACTCTTCACCCTCAGTTCTTCGGCCTGATTTTCTATTTGCTGTTTCATTTCACGGATCTTTGCAAGTTGACCATCGTGAGCTGTTTTTAGACTCTCAGCCAAGCTCGATTTGGCTTTATATTCTTCCATAAGCTTTGCCATTGCGGCCTTGGTTTCATCCAGCTCTTTACAAACGGCTTCCATCTCAAGGATCTTTACCAGTGCAACTTGAATAACATCAGTACCTGCTTGGGTTAAGATAAAACAAAATGAATATCCAATGCTGTTACTACCAGACCTTAATCACGAGAACAAAGGTATCCACTTTCAACTTCTTGTGATATGGCTGGTCCAAATAACAAGAGCAACAATAGTATTACATGTACTTTGCATGACTCGTAACATGAACGTAGCCATTGGAAAACTAGCTGAATTCTTCAGCATCAAGACTCACCAAGAATTTGTCTATCGAAAATCTAACTGGACTTGCGCAAGGCCTTAATAAGAATCAGCTGCAATAAATGGGACATGAGGAGAACAGAACTAAAATTAAACAAGAACCTATCGAGAGCACCCATGAAAAAGGGACGATATATGCTAAGGGACGTCTGACTATTATACAGAAAATACAACATGTACAGACTTCTTTCACTTTTGTGGATAAAGGTGCACATTTAGACCCCCATAGGTAATTACATGATTGAAGAAAAGAAAAGAAAAACATAAAACAGTAATTAGATCTTTAAATAAGAATTTAAAAAATGAGATGCTTCCCCCCGAAGATTTTCCTCTAAAAGTAGAAAATGAGAAGTTAAATTACTTTAAAAATATTGAACAACGAGCCAAGTAAAGTTTTTTTAAAAAAATCAAGAAATGTCGCTTCCAAGAATTCCACTGAAGAGGGAAAAGCGCCCAAATCTACTTTCCTTCCAATTTAAGCACCAGAAGTTCTTTAATGAATGCTGCTAGTGCTAATTGTTCAAAACTGAATAAAAGAAGAGAAAGAAGGAAGGGAGGGAAGGAGAGAGAGTCATAATGTATGTAGATGAAGCTTCTTTTTGTGGGATCCAACACCCCAAAAACGGCCGCTCTAGGACTTCCGCAAGCATTTCTGTGAGTTATTTCTTAATGCCATAAACTTGACGAACATGAGAAAGCATAAACGAGATAACAGATGCAAGATATTTTTTGTACGGTACCTTTTGAACGACTTCTTCACTGAACAAGCAGATCAGCCCTGGCCTTCACCCACACACACACACACACACACACAGAGAGAGAGAGACAGAGACAGAGAGAGAGACAGAGAGAGAGAGAGAGAGATGGGTTTTCTTGCTCCCAGAGAGCGAGATTCTCTCTGAGAAGAGGAGATCGATGTGCTTGCTCTTTCGGGCGAGAGAGACGGACAGAGGGAGCGGGATAGGCAACGTTTTTGAAATTTTTTGAACGTTCAACGGCAAGGCATTTTAAAAGGAAAAAGAAGCAAAGAAGGCAACTCGGACGACTTTTTGGGCTTTAGATCGGTTCGGGTCGTAACGGGGATTATGAACCCGCCCAATATAGGCAATCGTGTCATTTTGTTTTCAAACTATGAACTACATACCAATATTTTCTTTTTAGAATTTTACTTGAGAACATCACATTATCATAAAACCTCCATAGCGTCCTCCCATGTGTTAATTAAGGAAGAGTTGAAACTAAACACAAATCTCGAGGTTTCCAAATTGGTCAACCTTTAGAACTATTGCTAAGTCATTGAAACTACGGGGTTGTGGACAAGGGCAGAGCCAGAAATTTTTCATGAGGGAGACTGAATTAAAGTTTTTAAATTTTGACATCGTTTGAATATCATTTTTCAAAATTTTTATATAGGACAAGTAAATTTTTTCAAAATTTTCATGTAAAATTTAAATTTAGCTGAAACAAGGGTCCATGCGAGCCTCCCTTAGCTCCGCCCCTGGTTGTGGGAGAGCAATACAAGTGTCGTGCAGATGGCAAGAGTCCAATAGGCAAAAGCATCACTGGCTTAGGCTCCGACCTGAGTAGCATGAGGCACATGGAATCCAGATTATAGACAGCAACAATTTTACTTCATTAACTCAAGAGCATTGTAAGGGAGCTTCTTGTATTAGTTGCTTCGCATGATTGTGCAAGTGTTCTGGTACTTCAGGTGGGACTCATCGCTGTGTTGAAAGCATTTTTTTTGCTTAATGGCTGGTTCTTGTTGGCCTATAGATATAAATTCACTTCATGATTCACAAGGGCAAGCTCAAGCAACAATATTCGCTTTAGGGGCATAAAATCACTACATATGCATCTATTATATGTATTATTGTCTCAAACAGTTACCTATTTGTTCGTGTGAAGACTTAAAGTACATATGCAATTACTTTATGTGCATGAACACATATAAGAAACTTTTCCCTTATATAATTTAACTCAAAAGTGATGCTTGGGCATTTGGACGAAATAACAATTTGTGAGTGTTCGATGAATCAGTTCTAAAAAGATTTATGGAACATTACAACCTATTGTTTTATGAATATATGTCAATTTTAGGGACAAATTCATCTGGTACTCATTCATTTATTCAAAAAATTTGTAAGGAGTCATTTGACAGCTAATACACTTTGTGAGTATCCAATGAATCTACCCCAAGGCTTGGGCAAGTTCATGGAAAACTAGAGCTATTGTTTCATAAACTTACCCTAATTTTCATGACAGATTCATGAAACGCTCACAAAGTGTCTCTGCTGTCAAACAACTATTAAATGCTTCTTAGATTGCATTTGGATGAAGCTTTGGAAAAAAATGGGTTTTTAGGAAACCTGGTTTTTTGTGAAAATTTAATTTTTTTTAATGGCTTTTGCAAAACGGGTTTTTATATTTCGATGGCTTGTCAAAAACCTGGTTTTCACTCTCAGAAACTTGGTTCATGTTTAGATGACAAAACCTGAGTTTCACATAGTGCTTTTGAAAACTATAGGAGACTATCATTAGTATTATCTATAAGTACTTATTATCATTATTATTGTTATAAGAAAAACATGAAAATGAGCTGAAGAGTGCCATGGTGATGTTTATCACTTTTGAAGGCAGCATATATTAAGTCTATATATGCACTTTGTTCATCAATTAAATAAATATTTGGAAGCTGCATGAGACATGATTTGTTCATTGAAGCAACAACATGCCAAATAATATTTTCATTGAGTAATCAACAAAGTTACACTTTCAAAAAATGGTTTTGGAGGCAAAACTTAATTTTACCTCCAAAACCAAGTTTTGAAGTGACATCCAAACAACCCCTTAGTTTTTTTTTTCTTTGTGTAAATAGTGAGAAAAGGAGAGAAAATCTTCTATTTTGATCGGAATTATGTTTGTGGAAATTCTATAAACATAACTCGTAAGCGTCAAACGCACTCTTAAATGCTTACATAGAAGGTTGTTTTGTTATCTGCTATCAGATCAAAATGAAATTATCAGAATTCTAACGAAACCCAATTCTATCGATTTGGGTTCTTCAGTAGGATCCAATTTCAACACTTTCGGACCTTCACGTTTCGGATGTTTTCATGTGTTACCGAACCGTCCCTGCATAATCCGAGTTGAGTTAGCCCGCCATTTTTTTAAGGGTAACAGATTCTCTCTCTCTCAAGTCTCAAGTTTTCGAGTGGCCGGAGGGGCAAAAGGAGAAAAAAGGAGCAAGAAGATCCTCTTGATTTCACGGTCAAGAAGTTTTGTCTCTCAGATCCAAGGTAATCGAATGCCCAAACACAATTCCTCTACCTCTCTGTGATTTTGGGTTTTCTTCTTTCTTCTTTCTTCTCTATTCTGTTTTGCGTTCTGGTCACGTTAAAGCGAAGGCCACAATCAACCGATTTCTGGCGAATAGTTTTGCGTATAATCTGATTTTAATGTGATCAGAAAAATTGAAGGTTGAAATGCTTGAACTCTCTCTCTCTCTCTCTCTCACGTACGTGTGTGTATGTGGACTTTTGGCCACTCTGAGAGGGAAGAAGTCTTGAGCCTATGGGGGGATGAAGACGATTTCGTTTGCAGTTTTTTCCGTTTCGACTTCGCTTCTCATAGGTCGGTGTGCTCGATCTATGCGGGGATAGCAATACAGAGGAGCTGAAGCGTCCACTTGGAGCTGTAATGGTGCATTGAGCTGGCAATTTTTCTCTTAATTTCCTCTCATGTTCATTGTAATTTAGTAGAATCCGGTGATCCTGGATGTTTTCGCGAAGTTTGAGTTCATGGGTTCTTCGGTTCGAAGATATGGGTCGACTTATGGATTTGCAAGGTCGCCGGAAGAGACCCGTGGTCGAAGAATTTGGTTGTGTGCTGCCTGCGTCGGGAGTCTACGCCTTTGGTGGCAGCGCGAATTTATCCTTTCAGCGTTGCTGTACACGCCATAAAAAAGGATGAAGAATCATAAGCGAAAAGTCTGATCTCTAGGTTTGGTACGTCGATTCTAATGATTTTTGCGAAATAAGAAAAAATAGATGTGGCAATACCTGCCGTTAATTTGTTATTTTCGATTTAGTTATTGGTGGTATGGTAAAAGATACCAGCTGGTATGACAAGACACTCATGACAGAGAATACACTTGATCTTTCAAAACTCTCCTTTGGTTGAACTGCACCTCATTCTTATGAGCTTTAGATAGTTAGTGGCGTTGAAGTGCTGCAGTGAGTAAGTTGAAGAACTTGTTCGCAGATACAAAATGATCAATTCATTTGTATTGTGTGTGTCCGCCTACATGCGAGTGTGCGTGAGAGAAAGAGGGAGAGAGAGAGAGAGTGACGTTTAGGGCACGTTTGCTTGGAAATCCACTGTAGCTGCAGCTAAAAAAATCAAATTTTCAAAAAAATTTCCAATCCATCAAATAGTGGAAGAAAAATGTAACGATTAAACTCATTTTCGGATTTTTTGGGTGGAAATAAATTTTTAGACGATTTTCTGCCCGTTGGCTTCTCTCCGCGTCTGCCTCCCCTGAAGCGGCCGACTCTTCACGCCCCGCAGCCGCAGTGGAAGCAGCAACCTGCAACACCCTCGACCGGCGATCGCGAAGGTAACTTTCCTGCTACCGATCTGTCTCTCTCTCTGTCCCATTATTTCCCTTTTCTTTAACCGTCGCAACGCCCTGAAACACCTGTCGTCCGGCATTCTTTTTGTTCTGTCGCTTTGTTCTCATGCCCTCGCTTGTGTTGCTCATATCGCCATATGCTCATGCTTCCTAGCAGATAGTTTTGGCCTCCCGCGACATACCTGCTTCTCAAACCCACTAGCATACCAGCGGCTACTTTGTTTCAGGTAAAAAATCAGTCGGCCATCTTCCTCTTCGTATGCCCTTTGATTTTGTTTTGCTATTGAAAATGGTTTCCAGTTCGCTGGCCGTTTTCCGACCTACATTTCTTCCTTCCTTGCTGTTTTGGGCTTCTAATGTTTCATGGTTCCACTTCTTGGGTTTCAATTTTTGGGCTTCCAATGGTTTCCAGTTCTATTTTAGTGTTCTATTTCATCTAACATTTAGCATTTCAATGTATCCAAAATTCCCAGTAAATGTGAATTTCGTATGGGAGCATGGTGAAAATGGTTAACTCTTTATGGGTTCGTGGTACTTCTTGCTGTCATTGTAAATTGTGGACCTTGATCCTTAACAAACAATATTGTTCATAAAAATCAAGTCTATTGGGCTGCTTGAGCTAGACATTTTGTATTGTCTGCATGGATGAAATTTTTTGTCAGTTGATTGGATTATAAAAGAGCAGGGAATGGTTGGTTGTTGGCTGGTTGAGAGCCTATAGCTATGTCCTGGACTCAGCTACAAGCTGGGTTTACTCAATTGAAGACATTGATACGGGATACCTATGGTGCACATCCTCTACCATAAGTTCAAAAGCCAATGGCATATCAGTTGGTCGTGGAGTAGTACAAGAATGCTCACCAACTTTTATACTGAAGACACTGAAAATATGTAGTGACATTCCTTTATTTTGTCCTTTTATTCTTGTTTAAATTTTAGTGGAAGCAGCTCTTTCTTGTTCTTCTCCGTCTAGTTTTTCTTGCTTAGAAAGAGAGCATGAACTGGTCTTTCCCATTACTCCAACAAAAACCATTTCTGATAGTTACAGCTTTTGAACAGGGTCGAGTTGACAAAAGTTGTTCAGCTATTTGGATAATTCTACAGTATTAAAAGGTCAATTTTTTTACTGGTTGTTTTGAAAGAAATTGTAATAGTCAGATGCATTTGGTTGACATGAAAAATTATGAGTTTGCTCTTAACATGCTTACATTAAGTCTTATCCTCCTTACATACGAAACATCAAAATTAGTCATTTAACATGAAGTTTGCTTTACTTTTATCCATCTTATATTCTTTCTTCTTTGTTTCTTCTTTTTCTGTCCTATTTCAATTGAGAGGAACGAAATGAGCTCAAATGTAACATGCAATATATACGCCTGATCTTGTATGTTTTCACATTTTGGTTTCCTTCTCATTCCATCAAACAAAGAAATAACTTTTCAGGAAACATTTTTCAACCCCCTCAAACACATAGCAAAATTGAAATAGGCACCAACTTTCTCATTCCATTTTTCCTGGAAAGATATTTCTAGAAATTTCTTTCCATTCCATGTTTCCAAACCATCAAACGTTACCTTATGTTTTCAGTTTCCACTTGTCATTGTTGCATACTATCAAACACGAAATAGAAAGAAACTATTCATTTTTTGCACAACAAGGAGAAAAAACAAAACAATGTGGAAAAAGGATTCTTTTTTTTATATACATGTGATGCAAGAAAAGAATTCCTTTACTGCAAAGCGCAAACAGTTGGGGCATCGGTCGGGATGGGGGAAAATTGGTTTTAGATCATAGAGATGTTCACTCTTTATTCTCTGCAATTGATCCACAATGGCCACATTCCATAAAGAGGAAAAAGGAAAGCCAGAATTCCATGATATGTTGTGCCATAGGTATACCAAAAATAAGTCTTACTGGATCCACTGACCTATTTGTCCATATCTAGTAATGAATAAGAACATGAATGATGTAAGTTCATTACTGCATTATATTATTTTTTTTTCTAAGAGGAGATAGGTGCAATCTACTTTGCCCAATGGAATATGCTGCCATACTTCAATGCACCAATTATAAACTAGTTCACAATAATTGCATATCCTGTATTGCCATCCGAGCATGTCTTCCAGAAGTCGCATTTGTTTTGTGTAATGTGATTTGACATGATAAATCACTATTTTACTGAATTTCTCTTTGTTAAGGCTTGGATCTTTTTTCTCAATTTCATATAGCAGGTAGTTCACTGACAATGGTTTTAGGAAAGTAAACATTTTAATCTTTTTTGAGTCAATTTTTGAAGTGCAGGTCTGAGGGAGAGTAAGCTGAGGTTAAGCAGACATTTGTGGATAGAAAGAAAAGCAATAAACTGTAAAGCTACAACTTTTGTTTGTCTATGGCAGGATACTATGAAATAGATAACATAATAATGGGGGAAGAGGTAATATCTGTTTCTGTGGTAGTGGTGCTTTTCTTTTACCGGAGCAATGTTTTCCTAAATCCTTTTTTTTCCCCCTGCTTGTGTTTTTCAGCTTGTTTCAGTTGTCTTCAGAGTAGGAGCTAACGGAGTTGGAGTGTTAGATCCTGGTTCAGATAGTAATATTGTATGTCCAATGTAAACTACTATGGATGTAATCTCAAAGCATCATGAAGTGATTCCATTTATAAGTTATTTTACGTGCCATTGTTTCATTTGCATAAATTAGGTGGAACAAGGTGCAAAGGTTGATCTGCCATTTTGGCTTGCATATGAACTGTATTTGAGACAAGCAGTTACCCTCAATGTGCCTCCTGCTTTCAATCAAAAGTAAGATGTATTGCCGTTTTCTTTAGCTTTTTGTGGCCAGATAACAGTATCATATATGTATCTCAAGAAAAAAGAAGTTACGCGGGTTGTCATATCTTTCATACTGCTCATATCAAATGTTGCTTTTTTTATGATCCTATCTAAAGCTGTATACGTTTTGTAAAATTGGCAGGACCAGGAAGGAAATTCAAGCTGATCCTGCGTGTGTGGATTTAAGAAGTCGATGTCCGTACTTCTATGAAGTGGGTTGCAAAATTGCTCCCTTGTAAGTTCATATGTTGCATTAGGAAAATTTTTATCTCCTTGTGTTCCTTCAATTACAAGAATGTGTTTTTTTTTTGCTTGTTTCGGCAACATGGAATCAACAACTTGAACAAACCATTTCTTTGTAGTGGTATGGTACCAGACTACCAGTTGGGTAAATTCAGCCCCACCTTCACCCCAACATGAAAGTAAACTCTCCTCTTATATGTATATATAGAAACAATGATCATGCCTCCCACTTTTTATCTTGCCTCCTGGCTCTCAAAGTACTGTATGTGCTGTTTTCACAACTTCAACGATATAGACAGATGCAAAATTTTCAAGTTTGTGGAATAAAAAATCATAAAATTCAGATGTATAAATTAGAGTTGATTTAACAATTAAACTTTTTCATCTCATAAATCCAATTTAAACATTATTTTCATGATTTTTTAGTGTTATTTTTTTCATAACTTCTGTATCCATCTATACAATTAGATGTATGAAAAAAACTTAAAACACTGGGATCCATGCATTACGAGGCATAATGTATAGAATATGTTTGATATATATATATCCATGTCCCGGATGTTGCCAAATGACTAAAATTTAATATCTTATTGCTGAAAAACAGTCGCTAAATTAGCGCTATGGTTTTTGGTGTGGTGATGGTTTATGGTGGCTTTAGTGACAATTCGTAGCCCTTTCAGTGATGAATTTTTAAATTTTAATTATCCAGCAACTATCCGGCAGACGACAGCATTGACCTTTTCATATATATATATACATATATGTATGTATGTACAAGCATTAATGTGCATGAATGGTATCTGTAACTTGTTTGATTAAAGCTTGACAACAGAGAATGGTTATGTCGTCTTAACTATATTTATTCTTAAGAAAATCTTGCATCTGTTTCTAATACTGGGACAATGGGCATTGCTTTGGAACCTTTGGATGGTATCGCAAGAAATTAACTTTGGAAGCTATTTATTTGATTACCAATTTGTGAGTTCCTTCATATTACTGAGTTATATGGCTTTTCTTTGTGAATATGCAGGGTTGGTGATAGGAGCATTGGTTCCTTCCTCCTTGATGCATTTAGAGGTCGGTATAGAGAAGTGCTTAGCAAGGCACACAGCACTGCATCTGTGACAGCGTCCAAGTCTATCTTGTCAAAAGAGGAGTGTGAATGTAAGGCAACCATTTTGTATTATGCTGTCATTACCTAGTGTCGTTTATACCTTTCTTGGCCTTTTGGCTAAGATTAAGTGTGTGTATCTAGTGCGGTTCATGTTTCTACTTGTTTATATGCCTATCTAACTTTTCTTCTTTCCTTTTGAAGTATTTAATGCGGCCGAAAACTCTATGGCTTCATTCAAAAAATGGCGGGTAGAGGGGGCGAGGCTGGAGAAAGCATCCATTCTTGGGAGGAAGAGGAGATCAACAGATTAGGTGTTCAAAATAGCAAAACAATCCTCCCATTCTTGTTTGTGCATTACAGTTTCATTATCCCTTCTTACTTGGAAGGTCAACTAAATTATAGCAGTTTGTGTATCCCTTCTTACTTGGAAGGTCAACTAAATTATAGCAGTTTGTTGACCTTTTGTCAACTGCAAGTTTTCTGAGGGATCTGACATGAGTCACATGACATGTTAAACGAGTCTTTGAAGCATATGTTGTATTAACTATTTGGATGACAGATGCATCTCATTTGCGCCTTGAAGCAGCATGTTTGCAGTGAATAATCTAGTGGAAGTGTTACTTACCATAGGGCAATCAACAATGGCAGATTTCCACAGTTATCATGTGAACATAGAAGTATAGATAACTTTAAATTCAAAAGGCCTTGTAGCATGTCTACTACGAAAGAAAATTTCCCTACAGTGACTTATTCTTGCATTTGCCTTCACAACTAACAAGTTACATCACTGTTACTTGATTACAGTTGATACCATGACACTAACTTTGTTCCCATGTTCTGCACGGTTATTCAGAGTTGGTTGATGTCTTCTAGTGATGACTGTAAAGGTGCAAAATTTTTATGATTTCGGAGACTAATTAGTAGTTAATCAAGCAAGCGATAATAGCCTTAGGCTGTGTTTGGGAGCATTTAGTTGCAGGTGCATGTTTTCTTTAGGTGCTCTACTGTTTGGAAGCCTTACAGTTTCCCTAAGAAATTGTTTGTTTCCTGTTCCTGGATTGTGTTGTAACAGGACGTCCTGTTCTACTGTTCTGGAACACCACACAACATGCTGGGAATGGCCTGTGTTTATGTGGTTGAGAACAAACGTGATGTGTTTAAGGCAGTGCGTTCCACTGTTTGTAGTGAAATGTGTAAACCTATTTTAAGTGCAGCGCTCATGATTGCAGGAAAGTTGTATTCCCTGGAACACAGTGTTCCCCACAATTAAACCAGCTCTAACATCCTCTGGTTTCCAACATACTTTGGAGTTATTTGGGTTGGGGTGGTTTTGTTGGACAGTTCTGCTGGATGTTGGATGCTTTTGAAAGTCTAAAATTTAAAAATGTGTTACTAAAAGACAGTCACTAAATTGGCAATAGCCACGGTTTATGGTGTTGGTCTATGGTGGCTTTAACAATGGTTTATCATTTATGGTCCTTTTTAGCAACATATTTTTTAGCCTTCCAGTAACTATTCGGCATGCGACAATGTTAACTTGGTCGGTTATGTTGGCACATTCTGGTATATAAATACAGTTGGTAACCTATGCAAGGGTTACATGCGAATAACTATCCACAGATGAGTTAAGTGGGTATGAGAAAGAGAAACTTCTAAGACCTTCATTGAAAGGTCACGAGAGAGAGATCGCACCAGCAGGCATCGTCTGGCAGAGAGAGGTGGGCAGGGGCTATGGTGCGGCTCTTCCTGCCGTGACGTCCCATGGAACTGAGATCCGTGGGAGAGGTTGGATCCCCCCTCTCTCCCTTCCAACCTGAGACCTCTGGATTTTAGGCCTTCTGTGGATACGAAATCTACAGATTTCAGAATCGTCATTTGTTAATGCCACGGATTTCACATTAGATCCGAGGTCAGATGTAAGGTCGGTAGCTATCAAGCGTGCCCTAAAAGAATGAGCAATACAACCAAAGCCCATTGCATATTTTTTCCATTTTTTCCAGTAACAGAAAGAGTCTCTTGGGGTGGGAGACTTGGCTGCACTGGTTTGATACATTGCTTGTTGTTGGCAAAATAATAAAATCTTCAAAAGTTTCTTGAGTGTCATTTACTAGAATCTGAAGGGTCTTCCATTTTATGTAAGATGAGGTTATTTGTAGCTCTATGAATGTTTGAATTCTACCTTCAGAATAGAAGATACACCCAAAATACCAAGGGCCTCCCGGGAGGGGCCATGGTCCACCTGAATTTTTTTAAAACACATTTTACTTAGTAAAGTTTTTTTGTAAAAAAAGAATCATTAGAAATTTTGGAAAACATACTAGAACATTTGTGTGCCGTTGCTCCACTTGTGACCCCCCAAAGAGAAGATGATAAATTGGTTTTATATGTTTGTGGAGCGAACCAGTACTGAACTAAAATGCTTGTCAGGATTTATGCTTGCAAATTATCACAGGATCTGTCGTTAACACGGAACACCAAACGCCTACTTTTATTGAAAATACTTCTAGCAGATTGATATGACCAATTTCAAACCTTTAAGACTGAACTAAATATGACGAACGAATAAATATAGAACGCAATCGACGAACTCTTTTTTATGACCCAAGCGGGGACAGCATTAGTCAACCAGCGTTGGTGTGACCTGTTTTTCATTTTATAGCTATTGCTGCTCTATAAAGGTATACTTATAAAATTGCCTGTGGAAAGGAAGAAACACCGATATTTATACTTAAAGCTACAGTTGTAAATTGCATAGTGAAGCGAAGAAACATCAATATTGGCCTTGAGTATTCGAGATAGGCATAATATAAAGAGAAAATTTAAATGGTGTAATTATATGTCAGAAATTGAGTTCTAATTATATGTTAGAAATTGAATCCAGTCGAACTTGGTACAGCAGGTGAAGCTAAAATCTCGAAGTCATATCCTAATCATTTACACCATTAGTCAGACAGACATCCAGGAATCAGTTTTCAGGCATAAGATTCAACAATCAGAATTTGAACATGGACAGGTAAAAGAGAGAGAGAGAGAGAGAGAGAGACAAGAAACAGGTGTCTACCTTGATCCATTCATAGTGAAAAATACAAACAAATCCACAACAGCCCCAGGTGCTCCCGAACAAGAACCTTGGTTTCTTCGTCAGATAAAAGAATATCACTTCTGCCAAAATGACACTTGGCGAGAGAGAGAGAGAGAGAGAGAGATTACAACAACAAACAGTCCCAGTGGACATGCAATTTTGTCCCTTCTCCTTCACACGATACGTACAAACTGCCACGAAGTTTTTGATCATCAAACTCTTTCTACTAAGAATGCTCTGAGCTGCTCCCTTCGTCTCTCAAGTTCCTGCAGGTTTTAAATTGTTCACAGCCTTAACTTCAGTTATGTGGAATACATACTTATAAATCAGCATGAAAGGTTTGTGTGCTTTTTCTAGCAACCCACATCCAATTTGCTGAACTCTACAATTATAAAAAATGTTCCCAGGAGTTGGTACTTGGTACCAAGGTTAACTAAGTTAGCTTTTGAATCAAATTGGGAAACAGGACCATTCAGTGAATCAGCTGAATGTAAAAAGTTAAACATTATATTTTTCGAGAATCAAAACGCAAAAAGCTTAAAATAAAACAGAACATAATGAAAATAATAATGATCATAACTCAATAAGGATGCAAAAATTGGCAAGTGGCACCATTGGATGCGATGGCGCATCAAATAGGTGTTGCACCAACTCGATTCGAATAAACAAATTCAGGCTCATTCTCATCAATTTTGATCACACTGGTTAGTGCAAAAGGCTTTTACTCTAAGCCCATCATTTTTCCATGAGGATAATTCTTCAACGTCATTTAGTAATTCAACTTAACATGCAGGAAAAAGGGATGTGAAGGAATTAAGTCACTAAGGAGAGGTCAAACGCTACATGAGCTACATCAGGCTGTGTGTGCATGTGGACCACTATGACAGGACATAATCAAGAAAAGAAGATTCACAGGGGCATCAAACTTGGTTGGAAGATTTATTGAACATTCAAGAGGATTGGGAGAGGATGAATTACTTCCAAGTGCTTGGCTGCCTGCTCCCTTGTGAGTTCCTTCTGGAGACGAGAACGCTTGACACAACCAATGCAGAGTATTCCCTGGAAAAAATGAATTCAACCGATAACTATAAGGTTAACACTGGTCACCTAAGAATAGTTCAATGAATGTTAATCCTGACGCCATATCTCACCGAGAGTACATAAATCACACCACAAGCAAGAAGCATGTAGCTCCCGATTTCTTGAAGTATTACCAGAACTTGCTTCTCCCCAGTGCTTTCTGAATAAGCTTTTGTCATCACTGCCACACTGCAGAAAGCAGGTACTTGTTCCAAAATTAATGTTTTCAGGATTAGAAATAACAAATTAAATGTTTCCTCTTTTTTTTCGTGTCCTACAAAAGGATATCATATTTGAATCTTCAAAGAAAATGGATGAATCTTACAAAATCTGAAGCATTCCCCTACCAGCCCAGTATTCAAGTATCTGCAGAAAAATAGAAAGCCGAATTAGAATCTTCAACAACCTGACCAACTTATAATAAAGGGATGCACCAGTTGCTTCTTTTTCACACAAAATTTGAACAGTTCATGATGGAAAACTACAGAATACTAGCATTTCCTGTGTCCTTTAGCTGTGACCATGTGATACAGGAATAGTCCGAGCCATCGAGGTTCTAGAAGAAGATACATATAAAATTAGAAACATAAGCCCCTAAAAGAGAAGAATAATCTGAGACTCTGGGAGAAGGGACATATCAAATTAGAAGCATAAACCACTAAGAGAGAGAAAGAGAGAGAGAGAGAGCTTAGTTCATTAGAAATTTAGAACCTTTTCAAGTACCATCAGGAATTATCATGATCTAGAGGATGCATTTTAAAAAGCAAAATTTAACAGCATTTATCACTTAAGTATTTACTTTCTCACTAAACTGGAGGCTGCTTCTGCTCTAGCTTCCTTTTTTTCTCCTCCACAACAGGCAACTTCAAACTCAAGTGCAAATTAATGGTGGAAAAAAAAACATGAGAGAAAACCTCTAATAGAGATGGCATGAAAACTCAAACTTGCATTGTCCTTGGTACCACATAGAGCTTAGGGAAACGACATTTTATATTCTGCTGCAAAATTGCAAACACATGAGACGCCATTATCTTTGATTTAGGACAAAGAAACCCGATTCACTTATGGAAATGACATCTCCACCAACTTTGTTTCCTTACAACTCAGAGATTGTGAACTTTCTTACCGTTCTTCATAACTCAAAACGCCATTTGGGATCTCATTAGCTCCATTTCAGCAAAAGGAAAAAAGCTACATGTCAAGTGGCGTAAGTGTAATAAGTTCGAACACAATGACCTGTCTGACAACAAGAATTTTTCTACTGGTATTGTCATACTCCTTATTTCAATTCTAGAAGAGAATTAGGGAGTAATATTTTCATTAAAACATCCACACTCTCTCATACTAAAGGAACTACCATAAGAATAAATTTGGCGGGTAGAACCAGGATAAAAAGAAAAGGTACGAATCTGAAAGCCGACCACCACAAACTGAGAAAAATGTCGTAGCCACAAGCCTTCACTGCTTCAGTTCACATAAACTTTTAAATCCAACTATGCTCGTATTATCTGTGAGAAATCCAAGGACTATTTGCATTTCCCCAGAAAGGGATCCATGGTCACGCTTCAAAAGAAGATGGCAATATCTAAGGACTTCTGCTTGAATAACTGAATTACAAGATGGAAGAAAAAATGACTATCTCAATCATAAAGGTGACAGAACATGATTCAATATCGAAACACTTTGCACAAGCACGAAACCCACCCTCCAAAACTTGAAAATGAAACCCCATTCTGTCTCAGCAACCGCAACCAAAATAGCTATGAGAATAGCGTAGCACCGAAAGATCCCGCCAAAAATCTGAAAAGGGAGAAAAACAATTTGTGAGAAGAACCAATAAACGGGCAGTCGATCTCTGCAAACAAAATCCTCCCGATTCTCCACATGGGTAGTCCAGAAGCTCAAATTCCCACCCTAAGAAGCAACACTCGAATTATGAATCAAAACCACACAGAGAGAGAGAGAGAGAGAGAGAGAGAGAGAGAGATGATAAAAGCAAAAAGGGAGAAAGGGCAATAATACGGGGTGAAAGAGAAAAGATCCACAGGATGCTAACATCAGAAGCGTTCTCGAAAGATCTATAGGCAGAGACGCCGTTGACGGCCACGCAGATGAGCGCCGCGGCGATGGTGAAGACGCTGAAGCATCTACAGACGACCAAGAAGGGGTCTGGCCTCGCCCTGACCCTGACGGTTGTCAAGGGCCGAGCATCCTCCTCTTCCTCTTCCCTCGCCATCGACGATTCCGAGTGAAGTGTGATCTCTGGTTACCCGACACGACCCAGTTGATCTCAGTGTCTTCAGCTTCTTAAATTTCAGAACGCGCCTCTCTCTCTCCCCCCCTTGTCTCTTATCTCTCGTTCCCTCTGCTTCACTTGCTTACTTGTTGGGAAAAGCATCTCCGAGCTCCCACCGTCCCACGACCGAATGAATGCAGAAATATTCCCTCCCTCCCCTTGCCCTCTCCTCCCTCAACTATCATTCAAAGGTAACCGTTGGGTCATCACACGCGTCAAATGCCATCGTGCTCCTCTTTCTCTATGTCCGGTTCCAACGGGTCGGGCATGGCGATATTTCCATCAACAAATTCGACAGGCTTTGAGATGATACTCAAAAGTCATATCCAACATCGCATTAGGTACTTGGATTGGACCTATGGATTTGGATCCGTAAGTATGAGACTGAGACATGGTTTAGAAAATCAAATCTCATGCCAAACACTAGTTAAACCAAAGTTTCACTTATCATTCTATATTTTTTATGTGAAGGGTACAGAAAGAATTAGTTTACCAAGTCTTAGTTGGGTTTGTTTGCATTTTATTGCAGTGGAGATCAAAGTTAACACAAATTACTATGTTTGGAGTCTTAAAAGTTTCGAGGGTGGTAGGTGCATATATTTGAAGGGCCCCTTGCTGCAAATAGGAAAAGGGAGGGCCACCTTATATTCATAATGTTGGATACGTTTAAAAATTATTTCTTAAATATTTCTGATCCAACTCTTAATTTTTGTCACTCGTTTTTAACATTGGATAAAGTATCACATAGAATAAAGTCAAAGGCAGTGATACCCTTCTTTTAACGTAAAAATGAGAAGCAGTTTTTGTGTTGGCAATTATAAATTTTCGTGTGCTCCAACATAACAATGGTCCAACTTGTGACCTCATTTTATGGGAGTCATCTAATCAAATCAGATGGTGCGGTTCATATGGTTTCATTCTTATTTGGGTAGATATTAAGTATAAGCTGTTTCTTCAAATGTCTAAAATCCCCTTTTAATGGGAAGAGAGAAAAAGAGAAAGAAGGAAATGAGCTTTCTTAAAAGAAACCACTTGTCTCCTTTCATGGGTAGTCTAGATGATCCCCATCAGATTACGTGAGGTAAGAGATTATGGATTAAGTACAAGCCTTATCCATGGGCTTATGTATAAAAAAATCTAAAGAAGTTTGAACCGAGATGGGATACCATATACATCTGCTCTACGAAGTTTGTTGATGAGATTGAGGAATGGGCTACGTATACCTAGAGATCTATGATACTTCAATATCAATAGCCATGAAAATACCAAAAACTTGGAGATAAAGTGCCTAATAAAAATATTGATTTAAAGGTTTGCCAAAATTAATAATGCAAACAACATCTAGAAGTTTAAATAACTTAAAGCCCAAAGTTTTAATGGATTTCAATGGGAGAGTGAAGAGAAGGTCGTCACCATAAAGACTCAAGAGGACTCAAGTGGAGATGAGAAAATGCTGTCTCAACCGTGGAACAAATGGAGAGAACAGAGAGGAGTCAGGACGAGAGGAAATAATTGAACGACCAACTACGAGATATAAATAACGCATTTTGTAAATTACCCATTTGATTCATATATAAAAGACTCCAGATTCGGCCGTCTTCTTCTGTGATGTCGGGCGAGCAGCATCTTGGTCTCGCTATATGAGCCCCAACTACTCCCGGAAGTTATCGGAGGCGAAGGAGCCGATCTACGAAGAGAGAAGGACGATGGATGGCGGTTGCGTAAGAGAAGAGGTTTCAGAGGATGAAAGAAAGTGCAGAGGGGAGCAAGCTAACGGGGAGAAGCCAACTGCCGGAGAAGGCACCATCAAGGGCTACGAGTCCCTACACCAACTCCTTCAGGCCAATCTCAAGCCAGAGATATTCCAGGTTAGCAAGAGAGCAATAGAGAGAGAGAGAGAGAGAGGGAGAGAGAGGTTTCCTTATGTCGCTAAACTGGTTTCGCTTCTAATATATTTTATTTATTTTCTGGAGAAACCGAAGTCGTAGCTTTCTTTAGAAGGGTTTTGTTTGTATAACTCGAGTAATTTAATTTTCGTTGTGATTGTTCCAGTAAGATTAGGAAAGAGAATTGCGATTTTTGGGGGTTTGTTAAGGCCACTTGATATATCATTACATTTTTTGTGCTTACCTGCTGGTATTAGATCTGTTTCTTTTCAACTTCTGTAGTTCTCAGTTATGCTTGTCTTGTTTTGATGGTTTTCGTTCATTACATTATTACAAAGCATCATAATCTATCCATAAATCACGACTTTCATACATTTGGCTGAAATGATATCAGCTACTTAGTTCGCTTCGTCTTATGCATGGTTGGCGTATAACCGCATCTTCGTATATAAGGTCTTCTAAGTGTAGCACTTATGTGATGCGTGGTGACTTACATGATTGTTATTTATTTATTTTTTCGTTGAATTCTTGACAGGAAGTCAGCCGTTTACTTCTGGGGTTTAACTGTGGGAAAGCAGTGGAGCCACTCGGTTTACCTGAATCTGCAACTCAAGCTTCCATGCGTTTTGATTTCGATTTGAAGGTCAGATAGAAATATTGTGTTGGTTGATGTGCTTTCTTCTTGGTCGTTAGTGTGAATGATTGAGTTTGCTTCGTGGCTTCTGCAATCGAGTTTCAGAAGATCTGCATTGGCTTCTAATGTCTTCCCCGCTCTTTTATTCAGTATGAGAAACGATCAAATCTACAGTGAACTATTTTTGAATTTCTGTATTTATTTAAATCAAGAAAGTCAGGTCTTTTCTATTTGGAGATTTTGATTGTGAGGCCCATGAGCATAATTATTAGGAAATTTATCGGATTTGTTATCTAGAGTAAGGGATCGAGATTTTAATGGTAACCTCGTGATATCTAGTAATTAGTATCAGTCTTTGTGCCACAGATGAGAAGTATCCATTGGCAAACACTAAACAGTTCATGGTGGCATTTAGTTGTGAAGCTTTTTTTTTTTGTAATAATCAGTATCAGGAGTTCTATCCATGGATCTATTGGTACCTTTTGGTTTTCATGTTGTGTTTTGCACGGTGTTGGCTACTTTGATATTCGAGGTGCCTGTTTTTTTCTCACGGTGATTTAAAGCATTGTAGGGATTTAGCTTCAGTGCAGACAAAGAGCTGCTGCGAGAACCCAGAATTGTTCGAGTTGGTCTTATCCAAAACTCTATCGTGCTTCCAACAACAGCACCTGTTTCAGAGCAGAAGTCAGCCATAATGAATAAAATAAACCAAATGGTTGATGCAGCTGCTGAATCTGGTGTCAATATCTTGTGTCTACAAGTGAGTTGTCCTACTGATATGAGGTACAAAATATAAATTATCTGTATATCATGCTTCACTTCTTTGACATTTTATATATCAATTTCAGGAAGCCTGGATGATGCCATTTGCATTTTGTACTCGAGAGAAGAAATGGTGTGACTTTGCTGAACCCATCAATGGGGACTCAACCCAGTCACTGCAGAAGCTTGCACAAAAGCATAACATGGTCATAATAAGCCCAATTCTTGAACGGGATATAAACCATGGAGAAACAATTTGGAATACAGCTGTTGTTATTGGAAATCATGGGAACATAATCGGGAAACATCGCAAGGTAAGCAATTCTATGCATGCAGATTGGTTTCGTAGCCATTTCCTTGTTGCTGCATGCTTCTAAATTCTGTTGAAGCTTACAAGTAATTACTGCAGAATCATATTCCAAGGGTTGGGGATTTCAATGAAAGCAGCTACTACATGGAAGGAGATACTGGGCATCCTGTGTTTGAGACTGTTTTTGGAAAGATTGCAGTGAACATTTGCTATGGAAGGCATCATCCTTTAAATTGGTTAGCTTTTGGCCTGAATGGTGCAGAAATTGTGTTCAATCCATCCGCTACAGTTGGGGAGCTCAGTGAACCAATGTGGCCTATTGAGGTTATGGTGCTTCCTTAACTTGCATTCTGTAGTTATTTGTCTTTTATTCAGATGGTTGACTGAATCCATTTGATGCTTTTATTGCTATAGGAATGTTGGTTTGCTATGACTTTCATCACTACTGAGGTCACAATGACCAGATGCAGCTTTTGAATATAATCATTTCAAAATACCAGGAAAGACTGTTTTCCTTTTCTCTATCTTTTTTTTTTTTTTGGGGGGGGGGGGGGGTTACACCCCTCAATTAGTTGAATATTGTTAACAACCATTGTCTTCAAAATACAACCACTGGAGAATCTCAAGCATCATTTCATAAGTTGAGCTGTACAACCAGCTTGTGCCTTTTGCTGTTGGAAATTCATCTACTTCAGCTTTTATTAATTTGAGAAACACATAAATTGCTTATGATTAGTTTCAATATATGAAATAGTTCAAGGTTTGCTGATGGCTATTCACTAGGATTATTTTGATCGGATGAAGGAAAATGCTAGGTTATGTAGGATTTTTGTGTTTACCTGTTTCTTGGAAATCAGGAACACATGACTGACCTTTCCTTTGAATTATGTGTAGGCACGCAATGCAGCCATAGCGAACAGTTACTTTGTTGGATCAATTAACAGGGTTGGCACTGAGGTCTTCCCAAACCCCTTTACCTCAGGAGATGGCAAGCCTCAGCACAATGATTTTGGCCATTTTTATGGTTCCAGCTATGTTTCATCCCCTGATGCTTCTTGCACTCCATGCCTTTCACGCTGTCGAGATGGATTGATCATTGCTGAAATGGATCTCAACCTTTGTAGACAGCTGAAAGACAAGTGGGGATTTCGCATGACTGCCCGCTATGAGATGTATTCAGCATTATTGTCCAGTTACATAAGACCGGATTTTGAGCCTCAAGTTGTTACTGACCCTTTGCTGCATAAGAGATCTTGATGCAACTTTTCAGTCAAGGGAGTGCTCTTCACTTTCAATAAAGTAGGTCATGTTTCAGGTTGCTCGTATTTTCCATTTTCATGGAACTTGTATATTTCTGCAGAGGAAACTTATGGTGAATAACACAGTTAGATAAGTCGATTTTCCGATGAATTATTGTAGCTTCGTGGGGAATGAACACATGTTGGCATTCTGCTGAGAAATAAGCTTTCCGCAAAGGCTGGGATATATCTGTCAACTATAGCCTCTTATTGATATTTTCCAATCCATGTCGTGGGATTCTCATCCAAGTTCAAACACTGTTTGTTTCTTCATCCAAATTTTGTTGAAGAATCAAGGCAAAATTCAGAATAAATTCACTCATGCTGCCTTTTTCTGGAAAAGAACCTTTTTCTGGAAAAGAACAAGTTGAAGAATCAAGGCAAAACTTCAGAATAAATTCACTCATGCTGCCTTTATCTGGAAAAGAACAAAGTTAAACTTCATGGGCAGCTTTCTGTTTTATAGCTTGAACCAACTCTTGCATGGCTTCCGGATTCAGGAAATCATCTCTCTGTTTTTGTGGTAGCCTGATACCAAAAGGTTTAAAAAATTCAGTTGTATGTGGAAACTGAGCAACAAATGATCAGACGCGTATCTGATTAAACATGGAAACTTCATTGGAGGGCCACATCTTTTACCTTTGACGTTCAGGGCCTCCTATTTGTTCAATTTTGGAAAAGCTCAGTTTGCAGAAGCTGGAGAACAAATATGGAGTTTAATCGTCAACTATTGAACTTAAGCTAAAGAAATCCCAATTCTTTTCGTTTCAAACT
The DNA here is from genome assembly GCA_011799765.1 of Nymphaea thermarum. Taxonomy (NCBI): domain Eukaryota; kingdom Viridiplantae; phylum Streptophyta; class Magnoliopsida; order Nymphaeales; family Nymphaeaceae; genus Nymphaea; species Nymphaea thermarum. The sequence continues at coordinate 28,607 of JAANDH010000774.1, read as the reverse complement.
GGCAATCTTAAATCTAAACCCCATCTGTGTAGATGAATGTCAAATAATTGTAAGAATGCCTCTGTTTCAAATCAAGTTAAACATACCTTTGACCTTTCCAACTTCAAAACATAAAGTGCAAAAACAAAAAAGTTCCCGTTTCTTAAGATGGGTTTGGCTTTAACTGGAACAGGCCATGACCAAAGTGAATCATGAAATGACATCAACCAGGTTGAGCCTAATCAAACTTGACTGACCATGCTGCCAACAAGAACTCCATTGAATGGGAATGAGTTGAACGATGGACGTTAAAGTCGAAGAAACTCAGGGGCTGAATGTCGGGAATGCGCATATTCTGGCATGAGTTGGTTTTGCTAGATGGGTTTTAGAAGTAAGTCGAAGCATGCGGCTATCCTTGATGATATCGATGTAGTTGTGAATCCTATGGATAAAGAAGAGAAGGGGGAAGCTTCGACTTGAAAAGGCGGTGACAAAGGGGGCCCCATATGGGATTTAAGTTAAAAGGACCCGTCCATTAGATGAAAACTTTGTCGAGATAAAATGAAAACGATGTGGCGGATAATCACCACATTATTGTTCTTCCTCTCCCCTGCCCTTTCTGGCGCGAGCGACCCGATTTCTACCACACGCTCGTACCCTTCACATCTCTCGCTGCAACAGAGACTATAAAAGGGGAAGGAGGACGCGCTCCTTCGCTCTCCGCCAGAACCCCTCTTATCATCAGATTCATGGCTTCCGTCTCTCTGCCTCACCATTCCTACGCCCCTATCGACCACGCCAGCCATAACCCTAGCCATCTCCTCCTCAGAGTCGCCCCACCATCCCCAAGCCCCAGAATTTTTCTAAGTCCGCCTCACCAGAAGCGCCTCTGCGCTACTTCCAGGCTCTCCGGTTTCCCGTCCTGCCGGTGCGCCGGCCGAACGAACGATCAGCCATTGGATTCTTCGTCTTCTGGCGGGGAGGTCGGATGGCATTTGTCGGAGAAGCAGCTGCGCGACATCGCGGGGAAGGTGGCCGACCCATTCGTACAGGCGGCGAGGAGCGCGGGGAAGCGGTTCCAAGATTACTTGAATTCGTACAGGGGCGGGACCGAGACGGCGGAGGAGGTAGCTGTGCCGGAGTTGGAGGAGGAAGTGCAATGGGATTGGGATAGGTGGAAGCGGCATTTCGTGGAGGTGGAAGAGCAAGAGCGGATGGTTTCTGTGTTGAAGGTAATTGGAGGTCTCCACATTGTGGATAAAATTTTGGGATAAATTTATAGTTTAATCCTATGTGAGCAATTGAATTTTGCAGTTCATGGGAGAGCCCGTGTCGGTCTGGTCACTGGGGCTGTCCTTTATTTGAAACGAAATGAAACTTGCGCATAAAGAAAACAGTAACTCCCAATCGTTTACAGTGACACGTAAACTATTCTCACTTTGATATAAGTTGTTACAGGCAAGGAGCAACTCTTGGTTACGTGACTTCGGCGTTCTGCATTGCTTATCACTTATTCGCTTGCTAGAATTATGTACCTCTGTTGCATATTGTCTTCTCCCTTGCGCGCCTTTTTCCTTCGGTTGTTTTTGTTAAAGCCCTCCCCCATATAGCAGACATGTAAATTGCGATTCGTAATGGTTATAGCGTCCAGTCACATATATATTTCTAGTCTAATACTCACTACTGAAAGTCGATCATCCATTTGCTTGAGGTTTGTTGTTCTCGGTAAAATTGTGGCAATCTCTAACAGGCACAGCTCAGAGATGCAGTTCAGAGAGAGGATTATGACGAGGCAGCTAAGCTCAAGGTGGCAATTGCCGCAGCGGCAACTAATGATACTGTTGGAAAAGTGGTCTCTCATCTCAATGTGAGTTCCCCCCACCCCCAAGAATCTTTATGGGCTTGAATAAGGGAAACACCTTTTTCATGTCGTACCTTCCTTGCAGAGAGCGGTAAAGGAAGAACGTTATGAAGATGCAGCTTTTATTCGAGATGAAGCTGGTGCTGGATTGGTGAGTACAAAAAAAAGGCATTGAAAAAAAAAAACTGATATTACCTCTTTCCAAACCCCTGTGTGTTTGCCTTCGGAATAAGACTGAAGTTTTTTACTGGTTTATTCTTTTCCTGTTTACTCCAGTCTTCCTTTCAACCGCTTTTTTTTTCTTGGGCATCCTTGCAGAAACTCTTGCATCTCATTGCATAGTTCTTTATTTGTTAATGATTAAACTGTGCAAAGATCAATCTTTTAGGTTTCCTCTTTCCTGGTGGCTACTGTAAGATATGCTTTTTAGCATTTGCTTTTTCTCTTTGCCACTTGAAGACACTGAATGCTACCATAGAAGTGCCACCATTTCTTCAGGCTGACTAAGTGACAACTTGTATCCAGTTCATGTATTTTATATTACTTTGCAATTGATGATAACCTCTCACCACGTGGTAGTTCTCATGCCAGAGAGTTCTCTGCTGAAACTTAAATATTTCCATTAGAAGCTAAATAGAGTATAGGCTACTGTGCTTCTGGTAGTTCTCATGCTGGAGCTGTATCTTCTGAAACTTAAATATTTCAACTAGAAGCTAGTAGAGTACTACTGTACTTCTAACTGATTTTTGTTCACTTATTTCATAGTTGACAATCACATTTGAGTGGTCACCTTTATGTTTTAGTTGCTTGTCTTATGCTTTAGACTTTGTTATTCTTGCAGTTAGGTTGGTGGTTTGGCATATCAGAAAATTCATCTGATCCGTATGGTCGAATTATCCATATAACTGCTGCACATGGTCGATACCTTGCCAAAAGCTACAGTTCACGGTAATGTAGTAACTAACGTATGTAAGTAGGCAAATAGGAAGAAGTTAATGCTAGATGAAAATTTTTGTTTGTTATATGAAACATCAAAAAGATGTGGCTGCTACCTGTTGCTTATCTGTAAAATTTGTGGTCGAAGAAATTGGAGAACGAAAAGACAATGCTCAAGTATTCAGACTGCAGAAAGAAAATAACCATGCAAATTATATTATAGGCAATTTGCAATTTTTGCTAATTTTTCTCTTCTTCCATGGTAAAGGAATGATAGAGACATGTATTTAAGAAATTGCTACCTTTACTCGAATTATCGTTGTGTGTATAGCCACTATATGGCTCTTGTTATAGGCTTATATCACTTAATCCTTCATTCTGTACTCCAGTTTGCCTAAAGAGATGATAGCATACTAAAATGTTGGTAATTTACCATCTTTCTGCTGCTTTATAGCACTTAATCCTTCATTCTGTACTCCAGTCTGCCAAAGGAGATGATAGCATACTAAAATGTTGGTAATTTGCCATCTTTCTGCCACTTTTCTCTGGATGTTTTCATCCAGATTTGAGCCTCTCTTCTTATATTGACTTGGAGAAAAAGAGAACACTAAATAAAGGTTGCAAGTTCTGTCTGAAACTAAGTCACATGGGTGTGGGTAGGGGTGTGAATGCTGGTATGGGCACAACAATTCAAATCAGAAATTTTCTGGGACATTGAGAAAAAAGATAATGGCACAGATTGAAATGTTTGGCGTTTAATTTTTCTATTCTTACAAACGTCAAAATTGAACGTCAAAACTCAAAAGCATAAATAAATCCAGATCAAAACAGAAAACTAGTGAATAATAATAATAATGAAAATCAACCAAAAAAAAAGTTTTTGTGTGTTGGGAGGGGGGGGGGGGTGTGCAACAAGAAAGTTAACCAAAAAACCCTAGATTCAAAAATGGAAAAAAGTGTGAACCCCGACTTTCTTCATGTTGCAGGCACTGCTGTTCATTACCAGTTGTTGCTAGCTGTGGCAAGCTTCTTCATCACGTGTCACACATCCTAGTGAAGCTGCAGGTAAACTCTGGATGTGTTGAAGGGGAGAGAAGAGGGGTATTTGCTGACATGTGGTCTGTCTTAAAAATAAAGGGTAAGTTATTTGGATTGGGCATAACCCAGAACCAACAAAACATACCCAAGTTTGTCTCAGTACCCTTTTTCCATGCAGGCATATTGACATGGGCAAGCGGATCTTTCCCACGTGCCTTGTTACTTAGATCTGAAACAAACAGCAAAGTTGGCATACATTCACTACACAGGCACACTTTATGATTTTATTGTATAGTATCTTCTTTGGTTTTTGGTGAAGGTTTGTGACTTTGTGCTGCCTTCTTGCAAAGTATGCGTTGTGGAGTGCTCCAAATTTGCCTATTCCCTGTTCTCTTTGTTAATAGATAATATACTATAGTATTGATTACTTTTGAAGTGGTTTGACCAGTCAATCAGAAAAGGCATGTATTCAGATTTAGAAAATTTACCTGTTACTTTTATGGTAGTTGCTCATTGGGATTTCTGGAATTTAAGTTCTGTTTATGTTTCATTTTGACAGGCAATTGGCTACTGCTTCACCGGGCATTCCGTTATTTGAAATATATGTTACTGTTAATACCAAAGGAGAATACTTGCAGCAGGTAAACACTTGGTTGCTGAGGTAGTTGTCATCAGCTTATTTTTTGGTTAGTGTATGCAACTGTTGAAAATATATAACAACTACTAACTTGCTATATTAAGCCCCTTATCTTTAGTATCAATATATGTTTTTTTTTTTTTCCAGGTTAAGTGTTCTCAAAGCACAGGCTTTCACTTATTTGTGGAGGCTGCAACATAGTACATACTCCTATGGTTTCCTTGTGTGATTAAATTTACATGTTATCATAGTCATGAAATATAAATTAACAAATGAAAAATACCAAACCAAAATAGACAAAGAAATTACCAACTATTATTTTGTTGTGTCCAGACTGTCTCCCAGTCCTGCAGTGTCCAAACTTTAGACTGTGTCCACCATGGTTGCAGTGCCGCTCATGACATAGGTTATCGGGTCTTTCTTGGTGAGGTTTTCAAAGCTTCTTCGGCAAAGTTGTTCTTTAAGAAGATCTAGGTAATTTTAAAAAGATGTTATAATAATACTACTACCAGTAGTGGAGAAACTTATGAAATGAAATTTTTTATACTATTTTTTACAAATATACTAATAAAGTTTCAATATAGTTTTTAAAAATTTAACGTAAGCAAGAAATGAAATGTATGCAAATACATTGGAAAAGAATTTTGAAAATGAAAATATTACAATATTATCATGATAAGTATTTTTTGGTGGCATTTTGAAAATGTAACGATATTTTCCCTTTGGAAGCAACTTATGTTGTTTTATGCTAAAAGACTCTTTTGTGGTAAACCGATGCAGAGGGCCTCAAACCAGCATAGGTTTTGACTTGGAAATTGGAACCTTTCAGGCTAACCCTTCTTGCCAGTTGCCAGGTTTGTGTTGCCCTTGAGGTTAACACCAGCCGAACATCAGGAAAAGTTGCTGCCCATGGGAATCTGGTGTAAGTTTTTAAGACAGAAAGAATCAATCGGCAGGAGTGAATAGATGTTAAAAATTGCTGAAGAAAAGATCTCTAATTGGCTAGATTTAATATATTAAAAAAGTGTATGCTTCAAGTTTAGTGATAGCTTCAATTTTTTAAAGGTCAAAGTCCTAATTTTTTTTGTCAGTTTTCATATAAAACATTTTATCTTTTATTTATGTTTGTTATCTCAAACTTTTCTTAAATGAGCTCATAAAACGTTTGATTTTTGACAACTTTTTATAAACTACCTTGTATGAAAGTCCTTGGTTGGTCATGCTGCTTCATATGTTTATCTTTCTTTTGATCAAGTGTCCCCGTTCTATGGTAATTTCTTTGCATGCTACTGCAAAGTGCAGTATATCAGCAATTGTGGAGTGTGGATTTTGGGTTCTGACTTCACGAAACACAAGTGTATTACAGTCTTATGGCATATTGTGCACTAAGGCCCTACACTTCCATTTTATTTGTTTCCCACTGGTATCCTCTAGGAATCATTGTGTCTGCATTTATTATGTCTTCCAGTCATATATAATTTGCTGATAAACTCATTCTGCTTTCCCAGGCAGTCTACTTGAAGAAGAATAGAGACAGTGGCTTGGATTTCCCAGCCATGCCTTCTAAGTCAATGGATGATGGTGACATAGACTTGACGATTAATTCAGCTGAAGAAAAAGATGAAATAAAAAGTGCAGAATCTCAAGAGGAAGGTGATGATGTCGAAAATAAGGATGACAATGACATTGATGTAACTGAAGGATTAACGGGTGTGCTCAATATCCTACGAGACATGATACCTGGTGCAAAGATCAAGGTTTTGAAAGTTGTTGCGCCTGGAAAAGTTGATAAGGATTTGATCTCCAAGGTGTTTGAACAAATAATAGAAGAGGAGGATGAAGAAGAAAAGGACATGGACTTGACACCTGCTGGGTCATCTGATGAGGTAAATATGGAGAGTGGACAAGATGAGTCTCAAAATGCAGGAAGCAATGATAGTGCTGAAGATGAAAACCAAATTGCAGTGAAACTAGTGATTGGTGGGCTTGTTCGGAAACTGTCAACTAGCAAGCCTAGTGCCCCAACTCGAATGCCAGCCAAGCTTGAAACAAGAAACCGATTGTCTTTTCTGTTTCACATAGAGAAGGATGAAAGTGAACAAGAAATTGGTGCATCTGTAGTGAAAAGTGTAAAACGTCCTGCACGTCGACGTATTGGGCTGGTTACATCAGACTTTGCAAAGGTCCTTGCAAGAGGGGACAAGGTTCCTGGGAAGGTTGGTTTCTTCATTTTCTTTCTATAGGTTGACAGATAGTGCTTCTACCATGTTCTCACCCTATTGTTTCTCAATTGTGTATTTTTCTAAAAGAAACCCTGCTTGGCATTTGGAATGAATGCCTAGAACATATCAGTTCATTGGTGTCAGTGCTCCACGGCAATTGGGATGATCATCAATGACACTGGTCTATCACAGTTGAAGCCTTAGCCTGCTTGACAGTTTCATTTTTTAATGGTAGAGACTGAAACTATATATCCCTGGGCTTATTTTGTAAGCATTTAACCACTTACATGGCCAATAATTGTGCACCCATGTGATATTTATCACGAGTCTATAGTTTATATTCGTATGGACCATTAATTCTAGTTCCAGACATTGTATTCTGGATTTCGTTTGAAGGTATTATCTAGAGTTTGATCCAGATGAATTAGGTATCAGTCTAAGATCCGTTAGTAACATGTAACAGCTTGATGTTTACAGTGGTGAAACTCGTTCAGGTTCTTAAGGACGTTGGGGATTTTATAAACTTTGCCTTGAGCCAATTCCATAATCGGCAAGCTCTATCTGGTAGCACAGTTTTTCATCGCATAGAAATACCAACAACGCGAGATCCACTGAATGGTAACTATCCTTTTATTTATCCTGGACTGAGATGTATTTTCAGCTTTTCTCATTGTTTTCATCTTGTCCCTTTACTTGCTTTATTTTTTATGACGGATTTTTGGGTGCAGGTCTATATGTTGGTGCACATGGTCCTTACAGTTCGGAAGTTATTCATCTGAGACGCAGATATGGCCAATGGAGAGAAGATGGCGAAGATCCGAAGTCTCAAAATCTTGAATTCTATGAATACGTTGAGGCTTTGAAAATAACTGGAGATCCTTATGTTCCAGCTGGTCAGGTATTTATCGGCCACTGAGTACAGATATATCCAAATGATTTTGGTTTAGTGTGCAGGTTCCTTTTTCTATTGATGTTGCTTATGGTCATCTGAAGTTAGACATCTTTGACAGTAATTTTCTTATGTCTTTCCTTGAAGCAGTTGGAAACTTTGGTGTTCGTCTTTAGCTAGTTCCACAGTCATTAGTCTCCCTATTGTTGAAACTATTAATTTCTAATTGAAGCTACAGGTTGTGGGGGGCTGAAAGAGGTACTTGGATGGTTATGTTGCATTATCATAAGCTCTGGTGATTGATTATAAAATCCTAAAAAATTGGGAACTTGCAATAAGTCATTGTCAGAAAGTGCATTGGTATTTTAAGTGACTCATTCACCATTTCATCTCCTTCGTAGCTATACATTAGCCTGTCGATCCCACATCAGCTACCTCTTTGTGTCCCTTTAAGCTTGATTAATCTAGATTGGGCCATTAATAATTTCTGATGGTTATATGATTATCAGCATTCATAAAACAACGAGCTCAGGATCAGTAAGATTAGTTGGTCGTGGTGTTTCCAGATAGGATATAGACATATTGTCACAAATATCGGCCCCCCGTTGACTATCACAGATTCACAAGGCATATCTTGCCATATTAATGGTCTTCTAGTGAATCTTGTGAAAGTTTTACAATTAAAGAAAAAGTAAAGGGAGAAGAAGATGTTTGTCAAACAATAAATGAAATTTTCATGATGGAATCATGGTATTTTGGGATGTTCTGACAAAAGATTGAACATTGGGTTATTTTATCAGTTTCTCTTTTATGTTGTTTTTCCAATAACTCACAGTAAAATAGCAAAATTTTTTCAAGATCTTGCTGAGACCTATTTCTATGGATCACGGATGTGTAGAACCTACATGCATATGTGTGTGGGACATGAATCTGTGATGGAAATGATATCATTATGCGGAGAGAGAGAGAGCTCTGGGCATAGTTACCTTATAGGTAATATCACCCTAGAATTTAGAAACAAGCGTACCCTCTGACCATCAAGATGGTGCTAAATCCTGAGATAATCTGGTTTCTTGTTTTTAATTTGCTACTTCTGAAGTCATAAAATTTTGGAATACAGGGTTGTGGAAGAGCAAAATGTTCATTTTATTCTTGTCTGCCTTTTGCAGGTTGCATTTCGTGCAAAAGTTGGCAAACACAATCAGTTACCACATAAGGGGATTATTCCAGAAGAATTTGGAGTGGTATGCTAAACTTGTTATTATAGCCAGATGTGCACATACATCATGGTCAAACTTTCAAATTTTCTGTCTAAACAGTTGCAATTTTAAGCGTTTAACTGGAAACGTTTGCCTAGGTTGCTCGTTACAAAGGTCAAGGTCGGCTTGCAGAACCTGGTTTCAGGAATCCCAGGTGGGTTGATGGTGAGCTTGTAATTCTCGATGGAAAGGTACTTGGGTTCATCTTTTCCTGCAGATATTCTTATTTCAATTTTTGGCTTTTATTAACTCCCCTTCGGTCCTTACTGCTGCTTGTTTTCGGTGGGTGTAGTACATAAAGTCTGGTCCTGTGGTGGGTTTCGTGTATTGGGCCCCAGAATACCATTTCCTGGTGTTCTTCAACCGGCTGAGGCTTGAAGACTGAATTTCATTATCTTGCTCGTTTACATGGATGAAGGCCGAACTCTTTATTTCAAGGTGCGTGTGACTCTCCTCTCAGTCTAAGAGTGCTGCGTGCATAAAATTTGTGGAAAATAAAGACAATGCAAAGGGAGGAAGGAGGAGGAGCACTATCTTGTGTTATGGTTGTGTTTATAGTTATACAGTTGATTTAGGTGGGCTTGCGTAGTTTGACATGGTATCTAATTTGTTTTTGATCTATTTACAGAAGCATCAGCAGTTCCTTCAGCCTTGATGTTAGTATTGATTGCTTCCTTGCCTGCTAACTGTACATTGAAGGTGGACTTCGCCCTGATGAGACAAGGATCACCAAAATGCATCTCACTGCGCCAAGGGTTTCTTCTAGCATCAACTTTTTCAGAAGTTTTGCCGCAGGCTATATTGTACATAGCTTCCCCCTGCATATGAGAGTAAAGATTGTAGGCTCCCTTGTTGTAATTTTGCTCTTATTTTTTAATGAATTTCTAGACTGCAGTATGCATCTATTATTTTTCCTTCTGATCTTGATGTTCCATCTATATCTTTCGGCTGCTAAAACAAGCAGCAGCATTACCAGTTGTATACATAGAATCAGGCCTTCCATATTGACATGACAAAAGGTTATCATGGTTCCAGCGGAAACTTTTTCCTTTGGTCTCCTATCGTGTTTTGTGGCAGAAAGAACGGTAGTAAGTCTCTCTTATTCATGTTTCTTGCTCGACAATTTCTGCTAGTTTCCGTATCATTACTCCCAGACTAAGCTTCTCCGGTGGGTTTGATGAGGCAAGGCCAAATCCAATAAATGTCAGGGCTTTTGTCCCCACGCCGAAACTGAAAGGCCCTTCAATCTGGAGGTGACAAGGCCATCTTTTACGGTGGGGGCCCTACTGTGACCCCCCCCCCCCCCCCCCCCCCCCCCCCCCCCTCTTTATCTACAAGAATACAAGAGGCCAGCTTCCAAATGCAGCCCCTTTCTAACGCAGCTAGACATGGGCCCTCTACGCACATGGACCGCTAACTCAGTTTTGTTCTTTTCATGTTCAGAGAGAGAGAGAGAGTGTTAGGAGGACCCATCGACCAATTTTTGCACCACAACCTAAAAGCATGATGTGTCAAATTTTTCATGGTTCTGATTGTAGTTTAAATATTGTATTGAGCATTTTAGTTAAAGAAGAAACGATGTCATCCTTGAGAATTGGGGTAATTTGGAGTTTGCTAATGAATGGATCATGCTGATTACCTTTACGTGAGCTGCTGGTTAAAGTATGGATAAGGACAACCATGCTAATTTTAAAAGGCATCATGACATCAAAGAATAAAAATATAGACGATTACAGAGTTTTGTGTTTTTAAGCAAATGCAGAAACTGTCATCAGATGAAACCGCCATTATGAAAGTTAACTTTTGTTATTTCATTTATTGTCATAAGGATAATATCAGAAGGCATCAACTAGCGTGATGCCTCAAAATTTCCAAGTCAGACCTGCTTTTTGTAAGATGCTGCTATGACCACTCCATCATGGTTCTGTTGCAGGTAGCTTGTTAGATTACTTAGGCAAACCATGCAACTTGATCATCAACATCATCATCAGATGTCTTCTTCAATGGCGGTCAAGTTGCACGGTTTGCTACAGTAATCTCCACGTCCTGACCAACCACCTGGAACGGAACCCCGATGGATGCTGAATGTGATTTTTCTTTATAATCTGGTTGACATCATACACGTTATCTTAGTGTAATCGGCATAGTGTCCAACAAGAAAAACTTTAGCTAAGCGAACTCTAAACCTAACTGAAGATCACATTTGCAGGTCGAATCTATAAAAAGAAAACCAAACCAGATGGCGCCGCAGATACACAAACACAACCTTAGGACAGTTCTTTCCCGACCCTTTTTGCTCCGAGCACGAAAGCAACTTGTCACGGGGTAAAAGATAAAAAAAGTAAATCAAGTTGCAGCTTGGGGATCTCGAGCTCGTGGCTTGTTTTGTTATCACGTGAATGCGGTCAACTTTGCCAAAACCGTGACCAAGTTCACGATTCCAGCCAGCGATGCCTCTTCTCTCTCTCTCTCTCTCTCTCTCTCTCTCTCACACACACACACACACGCACACACACACATATATATATATATACATACTTGAAAGAGCTTAAATTTAAATACTACAGTTTTCTCTTGCAAGTTGGGAAATCATGCTTGTGTCATACTGGTGAAGAGAAAGAAGAGGAGAAAGAGAGGACGAGTAAGGCTTACGCATCAGCATCACACACCGCCGTTGGTTTACAAATAAGTTGTTTCTTAGCAACTTCGCAAAGTCTTATGGTTTTATTTTATTTTATTTTATTTTTTTCAAGAGTGCAGGGCAGCCTGAGTTCTTGACTGATTCACCCGAGAGGTCAGAGACATGCCGGAATTGGGCAGTTTATGGGCTGACATAAGGTGGACTTGGTTGTGTGCCATAAAGAGCCATATCTAATCTAAGCATGGACCTGTTTTCCTGGAATCTGCAAACACCTTAAATGGGCTTACCGGCGTAATTTATGATTAATCAACCTTAAATGGTGCTTTCAACGACCATCTTGCCAAACAAGTCCGGTGATCCGGGCGGGAATTTTTTTTTCTTATCTTTTTATTTTTTGTTCAGTAAACTATATTTGGCAGATCCGACCAAGCACTCGTCCCAGAGTCACACACAAAGAAAGATCGGTCTAGTTTGACTTATGATTGGGTCTGGCATGGATCGAAGCTATGCAATAGAGTATGATTTTGAATGTAGAAAACTGAAAAAAAAGTTAAAAAGTCTTTCTCCAATTATGCTTATGTAAAAAAATTTATGAAATACTCACATAATGTTCCTGGTGCCTAATAAAAAACTAATTACTTAGCAGTTGTTGTTTAATAAAACTTAAAAAAAAAGCACCAAAGAAAATCAGATCGACGGTTGACTGCATGACAAGTGGTGTTGCTGGATCTCATACACGATCAATGATTGGACGAACAGCTCTGACAATCCACGTCAGCGTCCTTCTTCTTTCCTCCCATCTGGACCTCACGTGCAAGATTAAATGGCTCCTTTTTTCTTATCTGAAGAGAAAAATGTCAAATAAATCGGCAAATTATGATTCCTCTGAAAATGGGGGCAGTGATGGCCTTCCTTTCAAATTTCACAAGCATCCCTGAACTTGTTTTGAAATTCTCATCGCGGGTCCACATCTTTTAAACTGTCCAATAAAGGTCTTGTATTAACTTTTCGTTGTAGTTTAGATCATACGGTGTTCACGCTGGACCTCATAAATAACCTTTCTCATTGGCAAAAAAACATGTTCATCAGCATCACTGGACTTCAATTAAGTTATTATTGGTGCTAAGAGGTTCATGAATATGAATCTTGACAATGGGAGATCACTTTAATTGATTTTTTTTTTTTCTAAATGGGTCATTTTGATTTGATCATTGATTATAGAAAGATTGGTCATTTTAATGACCCACTGAGGTCAGCTGGTCATTTTTGTTGGGAAAAAGAAAATACAACCATTTAGAAAGTTTAATACATATGAAAGAGAGAGAATCAGAAATTTGTAGTTAATAAGAAATATTAATTAAGAGAATAAACAAATAATTTCACATACATAAACCTAAGTTAGATTTTCAATTTGTTATTTGATTATTAGAAATTATATTAATTCTTTAAGTACCTTAATGATTTCAATTAAGAATCTCCCAACTCGTCGCCTCATAAATTATGATTAATCATTTATGCTTGAAAGTATGAACATAAAGTAAGAAGGATTTTGGAATTTCTTTTATTTGATAGTCAAAATCACAGTTATTTTTTTAAAGTGGTTTTTAGACATTTATCATCAACAATCTCTTACCTCATCTTCTAGCTACCTTTTCCCTTCGTGTCTATCTTCTTTTTTATCAAATGTCATCACGTCCTCTCCGACCACCAACTTTGTTTTTAACCTCTAATGCCAAAGTAACTTTATTTAGTGTATAAATGCACGTCAATTATGTATATCAAACAAGTCCATTGAATTTTTGGAGGTGTTTGATTACTCTGGATTTGAAATCTTTTTTCTTGATGTGATCAAACTATGGATCCGATCCCAAATCTGGATCTGATTGAGATAAATTGGAATCTTTTGGAAGGCGGGCAAAATGTAATGACGAATAAAAGTGAAGCCCGTTTATGTCAATTTTGGAAAAAGGTTAGGGGTTTCCTAGAATCATCTGCAAATAAGACAACTGGGAAAATAAAATATTTAAAGATTCTCCTGCGCCGCAATGATTCAAGCGTCAGCGAGATCGGACGGTGCGCGAAAGAGATAAGGAAAATTTCAGCCGTCCGATGGATCCAGGGGAGAATCTATGGGAGAGACAGAGAGAGGAAAAGAAAGCAGACGTGTGGTCTATAAATAGCGAGGCGTAGGGAGAAGGGCCTTCTGTATTGCTGGGGAATTTTATAAGCCCTGTTTGTCCCTTCCCCTTATTCCTTCCTCCTCCTCCTCCTTCCTCATACGTTTCTTCTATGAGATGGAGTAGTTAATCGTCGATGGGGAACTCGGGACGGAATCCGGTGGCCGGTCGATTTGTCTGAGAAGGGGAAAGGAAGGCAAGTTTTAAGACCTCCGTCTTCGCCTTTCTCTCGTGATCTTCCCTCATCTTTTGAAATGAAATTTGGCTTTCGTGTGACTTTTTCTGTTTTGTCGCGGTTTTGTACTGTTTTTGGTTGATATTTTGGTTTCTTTCGGCCTTTTTTGTTCTTTATATAGCACCTTTACGGACTCTTCTTCTTTGCTATTTTCGAATTTTGAGACCGAGACTGTTGGAACTCGACGACTTCTGTTTTCTCCATCTTTTATCTTCTTTTGTGAATACTTTCCGAATCTTTTAAGTGAAAGGGAAGAAAGAGGTGGTCTCGAATTTCCTTTTGGAAGGTTTTCTCTGTTTGCATGCTCCTCATTTAACGTTTTTTGAGATTGTTGAATCCGGTTGAGCGAATTGGTGGGCATTTATTCGGTGCACAGTTTTAATTTTTTCGGAGTATGGAAAAAAGGCCTTCGTGGTGAGATGTAAAATCGAAGCGCTGTTTGTGGTTATGACGATAACTATCGCATGAATTGAGCTTTGAATTCAAACAATTTGTTATTGTTATTTTTGTATTAATAAAATCAATTTTTAGAAAGAAAAACGAAATTCCTCTTCTATTTGGCTGGATATCAGTTTTTCTGATTTTGTTTTTCCGTTCAGTTTTCTTCTTCTAGGCATAGCGCTTTCTTTTGGAAAAACCAACCGATTTTCTCTAGGAAAAGTGAAAAAGAAAAGAAAAAAGAATGGCCGTCGCCTTCCCTCGTCTCTCTTGGTGGCTGTGGAGAGGAAAGGAGCACGAACCCTCGGTTCACTCAGGCCCTTCTCCAGGGTCTTCGTCGCCATCGGAATCCAGTTCAAGGGAGCCGGATTCTCTGAATTTCCGGCCGGTCAACGGCGCGAAATTCCCATCTACTTCTAGGAAGGTGAAGCGCAAATGGCACAGCCGGGAGGAGAGGAAGGGGATTGACAGGGAGTATGATATGGTTCTGGTGCCGTCGGACGGTGGTTGCATGTCGGGGTCTGAATCCGACGACTCGGATTGGTCAATTGGTTGGTTGGAGCCCCTCGCCACTGAATTCCAGGACGAAGATGAGTCTGATAACAGTTTCGCGGTGCTGGTGCCTTGCTACGGAAGGCCTTTCGGGGACTCCATGGCGGAAAGGTCGGAGAATAAGCTTTTGGGAGCTTTTATTTCCAACTTCCACACTGGCTATTCTGCAGGTGACCTTTTCTTCCTCTGCTCTTTTCCGTGACCTTTTCCTTATCTCCTGTTTGAGAACATGCATGTGAAGGGAGAGGAGAGATAAAATGATTATCTCGCGCATTTCATATGAGTAAACGGTGCTTTTCTGCTTTCCATCGTTATGCCCTTGTCAATATCATATCTTGGGTAATAGAGGAGGTAGTAGTCTTCCGAAAATTCATTTCGATCATCATTGCGTGGGTTTATATGATGCTGGAATTGGAACGAAGCAGAGGAGTCTATATTGTAGAATGTCTCCTCCATTTTCCACTTGATCCGATGCAGAAGCCTGCAAAATCCTGTGATTGTAGTGGAGTAGCAGGTACATGTGATGTTAATGGAGAAATGGCTGCTGATTCAACAGAAAAAAATGCTGATCGAAAGGATTTGGGACCATTAAGGTGGCAATGGCATTGGAATCACATGGACTTCGTTTGGACCCGCATGCTGCCTTCTGCCTATCGAGTCCTGTCCAAGTACTGCTGCAAATCTCATGGTTTGCTGAAACCAGCTGAACCATGTCTTCCTGGAGAAAACCATCAGAATTCTGAGGCATTTGCATGATTTTGGACGATTGAAATAGAAGGAACTCTAGGAGAGGAGTTTGAAGTAATGGCATTACCGACCTTACATGGGAACCTTAGTTTCAACTGCGCAAGGCTCAACATGAGTTGCCCAAGTCTCCCAGCTAATTCCCAAGATAACCATTTTCATTTTCGTAGTAACTTTGTTTTCTTTTGTTCAAACGGCACAGTGTTGTGTGCTTATTGGTTTCATTTCTAAGTCGACATTGCATCTTTGTCATGTGCAGAGAGCAAGAAGTACATGGAGAAATGGCTGTCTTCTCTGCAAGAGCAGCAGGGCTTTCAGGTTGGCGGGTGACCATATTGGAGAACGCACTTACGCCGATTGGAGATTAATTGGGGCTGCATTAAGTTCGTTATGTCCTCAAAAAATCTCAAATGCATCAGACATGCACAATATGCGGAGAAGGAAAAAACCATCAATTTCAGTGAACATTCCCCCAAAAAAGAAAAAAAAACCTAAATAGTCTGGCTCAGAGCCTTCATTCTTATGAGGGAATGAGCCAGCTTTCTCTATAATATACTTCTTCTAGCGGTGTTTGAAGTTGTGTGATGTGCAGATGTGATTATGGGCGTCGAGTGACTGCTCACAGTTATATGTAAATACTAGGTGAGATGATTCTTTATGTAAATAAATGTCAAGAAATGTACAGTATGAAGCACCAGCTCGATTCCTATTGTAAATATACCACTTTCTGTTCTTATCAATACAACGTGACAGAAAATTTTGCGTCTTTGTTTCATTATTTCATTTTTTATGGTTAGTTCATAGTGAGCTGCACTAATTTAGCATTAAAGGACTTGGAATATATGGACATCTCCTACTGTCTTTGATGCTTGTCCTACTTGTTTTGGAATTTGTGGAGCTTCCTAATGTTAGGAAATGTGTACAGTGTGAAGCACCTAGCATGATTGTAGCTTAAATTGCCAACTCCCCTTTTCTTTTTCCAGTGTGAACTACAGAATTTCTTTGCTATCCCTATTCCCCTAAAAAATGGCAAATTTGCAGAATGCAGTGAATGTTACGCCTTTCAAAAACGTCCTCGCTCCCTTCAACCGAATATTCTAAAGATTAAACCACTTCCTGATCTTGTCCTCTAATGATTAGATTATGCTACCATTATGTTATTATGTCCGCAGATGATTGGTCGCAAAAAGCATGTTGTCCGTAACATCATGATGATTTACAGCAATTATTCAAGCGCAACAGCGTTGCAAGTTGCAATAATTCAAAGCAGCAATGGTACTCGCATATTTGCATTAGTGTAACATCACGACCTTCTATATTTTCCTTACAGAGAAACATGCATGCAGAAATAGCGGTATTAGCTCCCTGGCCTCCATAAGTTTCTCAGTCCCATGTTTCATGTTGGGGAGTCTTGAACTGGATTTGTACGAGCGCTCACTTTAACCATCCCCTCAGCCGCTGCCGAGATCAGTGAGTTGCAGTTCCTCCAACGCCAATTTTGTAATCAGCACAGCCCTTGAAAGTTAAGAAGCTATTCGTGAAATCTAATTAATGCTGCGGCCTTTTAGACGCCCCAATGCTAGTCCCATATTGGGTGTTCTAATTTTTTCATTAAATGTTCATAAATTTTTTTAAATACTTAATTAAATAACAGGTGCTTATCTTTTCAATTCATGTCCCACCATCATCATTTCGACAAGATTGCTTGGAAACTAGCTGTATCAAAACAATGCAGCCAAAATTTCCACCCAAAGAATGATTCACCGTCCCCCTTCAATCCAACAATAAACCAACGAAATTGCGATGAAGCTGCGTAAATGGAAGCCACCCAGATCTTAATTAGCCAATCAGGCCAGCTTCCTTCCGCTGGAGAGTACGCCCAACTTTGACCGTGGAACTTCAAACTGGTGACATCCTGTCGGCATAATAACCCCCAAAAGCCGCCTCTTTAGATGCAGACGATCGGCCATGCCCATGTGTTTTTAACTTGTCCATTTTGCTGGCTGATGACGACAGACTGGAATTTGGAGCCATTGCCACTAAACTGTGGAGAATGGTTCAAGGGTTTCAGTCAACATACTGACGTGAGGGGAATTGGTGAGTGAGGTTGAAGTCCGAAAGGTCTCTTTGTAAATGGATTGAAGATTGAAGCCATTTTTGTGTTCCAGAACTTTTTTGGGTGTTCATAAGGGCCGTTATTGTGTACAAGAGAGAGAGAAAGAAAGAGAGAGATCCTTGCTTCCTTTCTAAAAGTTTTACATTGTTGGGAAGGCGATCATCAGGTCTCTCACTCTAGCAGTGATTCCTCCACTTTATATATATGACAAACCAAGGGCAACGGTTGTTGGGGCCTTGGAGAGAGAGCTTAACTTGTACATGAGATTGCAATTCTTGAGAGAAAAAGAGAAGGGTAGCCGACAGAGAGGAAAGATCAAACACGTAAATGGGTAGTCCAATGAGATCTGCACATGCTTGACTCTTTGCTGAAATGCTGCCTGAGATTGAACTGACAAGAGACAGATGGATCTCCTGTTCGTGTATTAATTATGGATCAATAATATCTAAAATTACCACTTTCCGAATGAAGCGAAGGCAACTGGCTTCTGGCTAAATTGAACGGTTGAAAATTTTGAAAGTTCGAGTTTTCTACAAACAACCAAAAGTTACAAATATAAGAAACATTTGTTAGACCCGTGCCAAAATGAAGTGATAATTAGTTTAGATTGTTCAAAAGTATTAATAGTTAAGAAGGTAATTAACTGGCGACTGAAAGATGACGCACCCCATGTATTGCCTTTCTATCATTCTGATCGAAGTAGCATGATGGTTCGAATCTATCTTTGTTTAAACTGTAAAATCTAGATGGACCATCATTTTTGAAACAGTAGGGTTGTTTAGGAACAGTAAATGGTAATAGTAATAAGATGGGCCAGAGTTTGATTCTTCCCCTCCAAATCTAGCATAGATTTTGATTAGATAAGGTCCGATTATTTTGGATTTGACCCGGAATATTTATAACCTAAACTAGTGGCATCACCAGTAGACAATAAATGGGGTTAGTTGAAAATTTTACTAAAATAATTAATTAACAGTAAATTCAACTGTAGCACATTTGTTTTTTTAATGATCTGGAAACAATGCTTTGCAATGTGGAAGCATATAGTAGGTGTTACCATTTCATAATTCTCACCATCAATTCCTTCCCCTTGTTTGTCTCTAACTAGAAAGCAACTCCAAACTAATTTATCTTGAAAATTAAGCTGCTTTCTGACATAATAGATTTGATTTTTGAGAAAAAAAAATGTTTGGGTCTTTTAACGGCCAATCAGACGTTGGATAATAAATCCTCACAAACAAAACCTGAAATTTCTCCAGGTTCATTACTATACTCCTGCCTAAGCCGTAGCACAAGGAGAAAAAAAGAGGGACGTCGGCCTCTTAGAGATAACCCCATTCCTCTTCCTTTCCCTTCCCCTTTTCCCTCTTAATATCTTCCTCTAAAGGCAACTATCATACAGCCATACACGAAGCAGAGCAGAGAAAACGAATGCCTTGGAAGAAATTTGGTAAACCAGACGAAGAAGAAACTAGAAGGTGAGGACATGAAGTTTAGAAAAGGTCAGGGATTTCTGCGCGACTATGAGGAAGACTGTGTGAATCAGTGGGCCTTGAATCCTTGATGAAGTGTTTAACTTCCTTGATTCCATCAATGAACTTCTCGGTTGAAAGCCTCCCACCATAAATACTACAGGGCGATGCTTTTTTCTGTTTTGCTTTATTGCTTTTCATTTTTAAAGGCTATAAGGAGCCGTGTGCAGTTTGGCACAGTGAGTGGACCAGATTGAGACCGCCATGGCCACCACCAGAGAGCTAAATTTTCTGCGACAGACAAAGGGGGGACACTTTTCTGATCGATCTTTGTCACTTGCAACAGAAAGAAACTTTGGATATGCTTTTCAAGCCTTACATGTGTTTCGATTTCCGATGTGTAAAACAAATAGGTGGAGCACGATAATCTCCATTGGATTATATGAACTATTTATGATACTTTAGAACTCAGATGGGCCTCACAGATCTTGGTGGATGCTGTTCATCAAATGCCGCTTTTTTCTCGGCCTGGTGCTAATCCACCGCACAATTGTTCGTTCGAGAAACACAAAAGAAAGAGAACAAGAACATCCAGAAGACAGATTGATTGAACACACAAAACTTTTGGAATTTGAGTGGTTCGGTTTAATTTGGAATGGCTGAATGAATAAGAAATCGGATTTAATACTGCCAAAAGAAGGAAAAACACACACTAAAACATCCAAATCATGTCACAGTCATTTCGAGTGAGCGGAAGCTGCCCAAAAAAACATACCAGACTCCCAAATCATGTCACGACTAAAACGGATTATTGTGGTTTTCCTTGTAAGATGTTGAAAAGTGCTTGAATGGGAGAATGAAGAAACACCCAAATTATATCATAGTCTTTCACTAAAAGGAATTGTGGTTTTCCTTGTAAGACATTCAAAAGCGTTGAGTGAGTGAGAAATGCCAACAGCTTCTTCATCAAGCCTGAAGAATTTTTCAAATATACAACCCTGTGTTATTGCTTATGGACAGAATCTTACATTTTTCCTTGACATATTCAGGGTACCCCTTTGGTTTAACAGTTAACAAGCGTTTAACTATCATCAAAAATCTTTCAACGGAAAAAAAATGAAGTTGCAAATAAAGTTTGGCCGATAAGTATTGCTACGTATTGGCCTGCATCGCACCATGTTTTTTTCTTTTTTCTAATTTAAAACAATCTAAGGTGTTTTAATTATTTTAAAAATGAAAATTACAAGAAGATGTGAGCTTTGCTGTTAGCGATAGGCTCTGATATGGGGAGTTTTTCACCTCAAAGGTAAGAAAATGCGAAGCCGGTATACTGGATCGGACCCATTTGTATACCTAATATTCATTCGGGAGGCTAATGAAAACATAAAGCTACTCTATGGGATGCATATAAATTAATGGTTCCAGTATGCAAGCATAACTATGTCTCAAATACTGCATATATAGGAATAGTTTGTTGGTTGTTTGAGTGGAGAAGCTAGAGGTTATCAACCTACGGCCCGAAAGAAGGTCTGAAAACCTCTTACCCTTTATGTAAGGGTAGGCAACACGTCTAGCTTAGGCTGGCTATTTGACATTCGAGCCGGCCCGATAAAAAAAACTTGCCGGTCCAAACTCGGCCGAGCTGGGATTGGGGCCGACTCGAGCTGATATATGTATTTAAAAATAAATTTTCTATATATTTTTATTTTGTTTTGTTTTTTGATATATATATATATATATATATATATATATATATCTCGTAATGGCAACATACAAACTTTTGGTGCATCGCCAATGACTCCCTTCAAAAGTTTTTACGTGCCACTTATGGTTCTCTTTGAAACACTTGATACATCAATGTGTGCTTTTGCCATATTTAAGAATGAAATGTTAAGAGTTTCAAATAAGGGTGAACATCAAACTGGGTAAAGTTGATGGTAAGGCCCAATCCAATAACTAAGCGGGCCAGGATTGGGTGGCCGCCAAAAGTTTTGGGTCAACCCAAGCCCGACTTTGTTGAGCTTTAGGCCAGCCCCGGCCTGATACCCACCATTACTTTTTAGGCTGTGTCAAAATCAATGATGGCAATGGTGCACACTTTTAACCTAGGCATCACACTTCACCCTTTAAAAGATGGTGGCAGCAATGTGGAATCTAACTAGAAACACGCAATCTTGATAAGCCCCCAACCCAACTCGTTATGTTGTACCCTTTCGTGCTACTTTCAAGAAGACTCCCTTCAAGCTGGTTCCACAGAGCCCCTCGGCATTTTGGGGAAAAGACAAGTCAGAGCTCAACTTTTAGCTAAAATTGTCAAATGGGCAGTACTTTCAGCAAATCATGCTACCGGTGGCTTGTTTCATCTTGGTTGGCGAAAGGTCTGTTTTAACTCTACACAAAATAAGCTTGGCAAATCTGACCCAGGTTGGCTTTGGCTCCTTAATAAAGGTAGGGGACCTTCCCCAGCACCGCTGTTTAAATAGGCAAGTCTAAGAAGCGCCTGGCTTTCAGAGGAGGTGCAAATTCAATTTCCATGTGTTGTAAACAAGGACTATATATTACTAAGTATATATTACCAAGTGGCCATTTTGGATGCATGTAACTAAGTTTTCCACCATACTCTTTTCAAGTTCATGCCTAGGAAGTGGGTTTCCACGTGAAATTATTCAACAATTTGTATAAAAGGAAGATGGTGCACAACATTTATAGTTTTGTCGGATGTGGGACATCTAACGTGCAAGCCGCCCCCGCAGCTCTTAGCCTCAAGACATGCTAAACAAGCCACACAACGAGTATGACAATTCTTTAAAAAAAGTCAGGACTAATCTTTATAAAGGTTAGGACTAATTGCAATTGTATACCATTAATACTCACTTGACAATAAAATGTCATTAATACTCACCATACCAAAAAAGATCAGACTCTTTACAATTACGACTCTTTACAATTATATATCATTAATACTCACTTGACAACAAATGAAATGCCATTAGTATTGATTATAACAAATTTATGCTGACCCTGACTATTTAATACCATTAATACCGGGCACGATCCCACGGAATTCCTGGTTGTCTTTCCCAAAAGACGAGACACTCCCTGGCATTCCAAGAACAATGCCACAAGTCACATGGTCGGTTAGGTTTGCGACAGTCCAATAGCATACACGCCCGTCAACCGTGGGCCCCAAATGGCAGCAATTTTCCCCAATGATCTGAAGATGTCAGGTTTTGGGGATAAATCAAGACTATATATATATATATATGAGAAATGGTACATATGTGACTTTAGGTGTCAAACCTGTAAAAAAGTTTAAGTGTTTGGGAGAAAATCAATGAAAAGAAAAATGGAAATATTTTAATCCATCTTGAAAAAATAATGATCAAACTTATTCCTAATAGGTCTAAAACACCCATACCCATCAATTTCCTTCTCCCTTTCTTCGATCAGGGATTCACTCCCATCCGATACATTTCATTAAGCAGACTTATTTTACACACATGCACCAGTGTCTGATGAATGCAGTAGGGCGCATACCAATTCAGATACAAAAAAAAAAAAAAAAAAAAAACTTTGATGTTCCATGGGCAGGAAGTCATGAACAACCAATTTCATAGGATCTTACAGGCAATTGAAAACTTCAGAGCAGCTCATAGCATAAAGTATCTTCTAGATATTCAGCTGGTATATACAGTACCCGTAGACTCTTTAGCCAAGGAGATCATCACACCACTGCGTCAACCAAAATTTTGGGAAGATCGAAAACATTAACCTACTTCAGCTGTACAACACTATTTCTGTGAGGGTATTTTGCATTTGATTGATCAAGGTGGCAATAGAAACCTCATTAGAGTAGGAGAGAGACAAGAAAAGACTATTTCTTTTCACTTGAATCACGAGGGAGTTGCAGACCCAGCAATCCAAGTAAATTAGAAGCTGGCCCCGGGAGTCCTTGCTGTGATGAGAAGGAATCAATAAGGCTCTGTACAAGGTTCACATCCATGTCAACTGGTGTAAAATCGGCATCTACTTCCGCAGAAGAGGTTGGCAACCCCTGTAGTCAAATAAAATAACAAATACTTAGTGCAATATATACAAGTAATGCAGGAGAAACGCATTAAATATAAACAAACCAAACATGAAACAACCTAAATATCAAGCCACAGATATGGAGGACGAGAGACACGTAATACACATCCTAGCTGTTCTAAGCATGATTGGGGATCATCATTAATTGTATACTACTAGGAGGCAGTGGAAGAAATGTTTGCCAACTTGGTATACTTTGTGCAAGCAGCCATAGGCAAACACTTCATCAGGGAGACCATTGATAACCACGAGGCCTTGGACGAACTGAATGCTATACTGCTTATCACATAAGAACTGCAGTTACAGCGGGCACAGGTAGAATTGAAACTTCCGCTGTGAAAATTTGTGGGGCCACATACTCAACATAGTGGAACCACTCAGAGCAGTAGCATCAGGACTCAACCAATTATCGGCAAAATGTTCACCAGAAATACATTTCTTAAAGATAGAAAGCCTGATGACCCAAAACTACTTCTATCCTGATGACCCAAAACTACTACAAGAAAAATAAGAGAAAAACAGAAAATGCAACCACAAGTAATGTCAAAATAACAAGGAACACACAAATATCTGATGTCATGGAAAGTTATGGGAAGAGAAGAGTGCAGAACATTCATCCCATATACATTTAGGGACATGCCTAGAAATTTCTGAATAGTTTGACGCCTTTGTAAATTCAATAAAATCTGCACACAGAAACTCAGTGACCAATGTCTATACATTTTTCCAAATGAACACAAAATACATAACAGATGATAAAAAATGGTTGTTAGGGAAATGTTGCAACCTGGGAAATGTTTGTTGAAGGTGTTGGACCATTTGCATGGAGAAAGCTCTTTCTAAGAGTAGAATCTTTCAGTTGGTCACTTAATGCATCTGAATAAGACTGCATAAAAGAATCACCAGTCTCCATGCTCTCAGATGGCTCTGAGTCACTCAAGTCATCATCGGACGCATCTGCATTGAAAGGGTCCATCATTTACTCAAAATATTGAAGAAAATGGCAAAAATATCAACTATCATATTCAAAATAGAAGATGCAAGCTGAACTTCAAATGGAAAAATAATTTCCATAGAAAAGGGAAGGATAAAGACAAGGAAATGTGGAAACTTTGCAATTTAACACTCTTAACATTCTGCCAGGGGTACAAATGCAAGGTGGATGCATCAAGCTGACACAGTGAGCATGTTTGGTGTGTTCCAGATGTTGAATCGGTGATCAAAATTGTGAATTGCTAAAAATGAAATAAAGAAAAGTGACAATCAAGCCAACGGTGATCAAAGAAGAACAGCTAACTATATCCATCAATACATTCATGCAACGTATCCAAGTCTTCATAAGGTCCCATGTAGAAAACTGATGATGCTGAAAATTGAAACCCGTTTGTGCTACTCCAATGCAATTGTAACTGCAAGGAACTCAATAAGCTGCTTACGCAATTGCTCCAAAAGATGGAGTCGCTACTGTTGTACTTCTGTCCATCTTTCTCCTATTTTCTTCTTCTTCTGCTTTACCTTTTCCTCGTTCTTTTCTTCTGCTTTTTTCCCTTGTTCTTTTTGTTTTCTTGCTTCTGTTCTCATTCTCTTTTTCCTCCTCTCTCTTCTTTCTGGTCCTTTCATCTACTGTTTTTGGCCTGCTTAGGCCCACCTAGCACTTTTAAGTTTTTAACTACTAAGCAGAACGGGCAGGCTTTAAAACTGATAAAAAAAATTATTTTGGCTAATGACACGGAGATAAAGGACTATAATGAAAAGTAGTGACTTGTTAAGAAGGAATCAAGATCATGCAAGTTGAAACAGGTTGAAAATCACTAAATGAAATTATCAATAAGTCTGTTCTAGCAATGATGCGTTAAGGCCTTTAAAAGGGTCTGATTCAAAAAAAAAAAAATCTCAAAGGAAGCATATAGTTTAAGGAACTTATATGAAAGTTCAGCTGTTTCACTTGTTAGCCTAACCTATATTTTACAACCACATGATTAGGGTTATGTTGGGTCAAGTGCAATATATGTGCCACCTGGAGAGTGGGTAACTCGAGGTGTCCAATTGAATGAGTGTGACTTGGTCAATCATTGAGCCACACGACCTTGATACCATAGCCTGAGTAATCCAACCTTGTTCAGCTGACTTTATCAACAGGCAGGTTTGATGTATGTTCTATTATGCACATTTTAGCCATGAAATAGAGCTTTCTCTCTTCATTCTTAACTCAAAACCTTTTGCATGTAACCCCCCTTAGTCTTCAACCATAAAGAGCATCAGCACATCCCGTACTATGTATTAGACAAGGCCTAACAACAGATACAAAAGATGAAGTTTAAGAAGAAACTGAACAGAAAGCAACAGCAACCACTACCATAACCATATATATGACTGAGAAGCAGAATAAAACAACCAGAGAGAATGTAAGGTCCCTGTACCAAAGTCCATATCTGAAGATGATGAAGTTGCTTCTTCTAATCCTGTGGCAGATGAAGTTCCTTCTGGGGAATCATTTCTTATGACAGTTTCCATTTCTTTAATAAGGCGGTCCACATTGAGTTCCACATCATCAGAATCCCTTCAGTGACAGACCAAAAAAAAAGTCAAAAACATTCTCAAAGAGCTAGCCTACCATTTGAAGCACATGCATAAACCTACACTGGATAGGCTGAGAAATGCTGCCAATTAGATGACAAGGAAATAATTAACTGAACAATGCAGATCCTTGGTGATGGAGGAAAAATCACATAACCTATGTCACATAAGTACGGGTACAGGTGCGGGTATAGGTACGGACCATTTTCAAAAAACGTGGGTACGGGGGTACGGCCGTACACACGGACATATATATATATATATATATATATATATATATATATATATATATATATATATATATATATATCAAAAAATTTTAAACAATAACAAAATGCTAAGGGTGTTCCTTTAAATACATTTTTCTTCAATTTTTCTGATTTTTACTAGTTTTTTCTGATTTTTTGGATTTTTTTAGATTTTTTCTGAATTTTTTTTATTTTTTATAATTTTCCGCCGTACCCAACCCCGTACCCGTACCGGTAGGGTACGGGGCCCTCCTAGCCGTACCCATGTTACTTAGCACATAACCAACATAAGAAATTGAAGTAATCAAACTCAATTTGATTAATAAACTACAAATGGGGATCTAAAATGGATCAAGATTTGACAGAAGGTTCATCCTTTTGGCTGAGGTCTCTATCTTTCCCTATTTATTTAGGAAATTGAGACCAATTATACATGCTTAACTACCAAACAAACTAGAAGATATTAACCAAGAGAACAATAGTATCTGTAATTCCTTGAAAATGAATTAAACATAAAACAGTCAACTAAAGTATTTAATGAATTGCCACAAATTGGCCTCATATCCTAGAACATGAGCAACAATATCACATCATCTAGTAAGATAGCCCAAAGCATCACAGCAGATAGAAACCTATATTTTAAGAAAAAAGCCAACATTACCACAAGGGTAGAATGGAGTACTCCTTAATCACAATTCTTAGACTTTTTGAGATCCGATGGTTGTGATAAAATTCAGAACACATTTTTGCAAGCAAATTTAAAAGACAAGATCATATTTCTCTTTCGTGCAAGCACTAGTAACCGGACAAAGCTATTATGGTAAGTCAACCTTCTGTCGTGTAGGTTTACATGGAAATGGTGCATTTGTATTTACTTTACATCACAAACCACTAGATCATGACTCAGGGAGTAGGTAAACCTGAAATACCATGAGAGAGAGAGATGAATAGGTGCCAAACTTGTCAGAAATGATCTCAATCATTCAAAATATACACATTAATAGTTGGGAGAAAAAGATGGCAGAGCATTTCAGCCATTTAGTGTTGTATTATCTTATTCTCCCAACCATCATGTGGATAGAGCTCAGTCCTGAAAAATCTGACACCTACTCATCTCTCTCTCTCTCTCTCTCTCTCCTACACACACACACACATATGATGATACTTGAGTCTGCTGGATAAAATGTAGCAACCCGAATTTATAGAGTGAACTGGACAAGAAGTGGTATTGGGTACAAATAAATCACTAAAAAATCGAAAAATAGATTGTAATAGTCATAAAAGACCAATATAAATACTAATTGGTCAATCTGAAACAAAAATAACAGATATCCATGTCCAATGGCTGTTACACAAAGTCTAAGTAGAGCATATGCCAGATAAACAACAAATCTAACATTTCAAGAGAGAGAGAGAGACTAGTCCACAAAACCTGTTTTCAGGAATCTCAGCTCCCTTATAGCTTGAAACTTTGTTTACAAATGCTTTCATTGTTTTTGCTATGTCACTGAGATCAGTAGGATCAGTATTTTCTGACTGCATGGGCGAGTCAACATATTTTCCCTTCTGTTTTCTTGATTTTTGGCGCTTCTGACGCTCTAACTCATACATATCCATCTCCTTCTGTCTCTCTAGCATGGCAGACTGCAGCTCTTCCTCTCCATTGTACATCCAAGAATCATCATCGGAAGGGGGAAGATCAGGGCCAGTAAAGTCATTGGCAGAATGTGGCCATGAGAGTATCTCATCTATTCGTTTGATGGGAGCTTGAAACACCGCACTGAATTGCAACCAATGGACATGAAGAAAAAGAATACGCAGACATTTAATTTAGTACTTATTATATGTAAGATGTTGATAAGGTAAGAGCACCGATGACATGACTTATTTACATGACTTTACGCAAAGAACATGATGCTTTCAATAAAAATTT
Organism: Nymphaea thermarum; assembly: GCA_011799765.1. NCBI lineage: Eukaryota > Viridiplantae > Streptophyta > Magnoliopsida > Nymphaeales > Nymphaeaceae > Nymphaea > Nymphaea thermarum. Next base: position 564 of record JAANDH010000774.1, on the reverse strand, counting down.
TAGTTGACCCTGAACTTGGGTAAATAGAATCTACTCTGACAAAACAATCTGTCCTACAGACTTGGCAAAGATAATAATTGCTCTCATAAACTGAAAAGACATTTATAGTGATAACAATTTTGAGATCTTGAATCTCTTCCAGGGGGCAGTTAACAAAGTCAACGGTACTACAGCACATTATTAGATATCCAAAGCCACAGTAGATTGAGTCATTTGATTTCTACAAGCTGCAAAACTACAACACCAACTATCCCTTCCTAATGGAGTCCTTTATAATAGATGCCATGTATGTTTAGTTCATAACTTCATATTGTTAAATTATATATCATTCACGAGCACATTGAAGATGAGTCTCTTAGGATTCTATATCCTTGTAAAATGTGTTAAGACATTTAATGTCCTTGTAACATGTGAAGAGTCTCCTAGATTTCTATGTTGTAGTTAATGTCCTTGTGATATGTGAAGTCTCCTAGGATTCTATGTTGTAGTTAATGTCCTTGTGATATGTGAAGTCTCCTAGGATTCTATGATGTAATTAATGTTCTTGTAGCTTGTGAAATCTCC